>SJYO01052474.1:26639815-26690482 GCA_006410555.1 Capra ibex
AATCAACCGTTGCATTACAGAGACGAAAACTTATACGATAGATCCAACCAGTATTGAAAAGAAGGTTCCTCATTCGCAGAAAATTAAAGTACCGACGTTAGTGGTAGACGTCACTAAAACCTCGGGTTTTTTTATTTCAGACTGTGATAAAGGTGACAAAGGGGTAGAGAAAGGGTACTTCACTATCCTGTCCTACGGTACTAGAAACAAAAGACTTACAACTCGAAATTCGGTTGAAAAAGTGAGAGGTGAAAGTGAAAGTGGTTCTCCGAAAAATCAAGGAGAAGTGAAAGACGGTATTCCCACCACAGTAGACGTATAGACTCCAATAACTATAAAGAGGGCCGTCAGAACTAAGGTCGACAATATATAATCTATGTGTTTAAACCTAATCAGAATTAAGAACCGGACAGGGTATATGGTGTAATTAATAATAGACATCGTACGTTCGGGTCAACACAGAGTGAGAAACGTCGGGGTACCTGACATCGGACGGTCTGAGAAGACAGGTACCCTAAAGGGTCCGTTCCCATGATCTCACCCAACGGTAAAGTAGGAAGTCCTCTAGAAGGACTGAGTCCCTAGTTTGGGGATAGAGGATACAGAGGACGTAATCGTCCACCTAAGAAATGGGGACACGGTGGACTCTTCGGGAATATAAATTAATATACATACGATAAAGGACTTATACGACTAGATATTTGTATCAAATAAGTAAAATAGTTTTATCTGGAAACTCACTAACGGTCTAAAGAGGATAAAGTCTGTCACGAACAATATAGAGGACAACGTGTATACATTAAAGAGAGCTCACACATGGATTCTCACTTTAACCACTTAACTACTCTTATATGTCCAATAGAAATGTTCTGTTATGATGTTCAAAATGGTTATCAACATGATCGTATATAGAAGAGGTCGATATACACTCCAGGAAAGGAAAAAAAGACCTAAAATAATGAATATGAATTGTAAAAACAGAATTTAGATATCGAAAAAACAACAAGGACTCCGTCCCTAGGAATCTTGTTAGCCAAGTAATGAAACGGGTGTCCTAAATTTACGACTATTGACCAACTAAAATACATGAAAGTTTACTTCTAGCTTACGTTTTAAGGAAGTATAAGGACTAGAAAAGTGAAGTCAGAGGGTTTAAACACAAGGTCCATGTGACTTGTAAGGGACAATGTCTTAATGTCAGTAGGTGTCAAAACAAACAGGGAGGTCGACTTTAATTGAGGAACATCTTACCTCAAATAATAAATGATAACAAACTGGTCGGTCACTTATGTACGAACCAAAGTAGTTTAGTCAGTAAGTCATGTCTAAATAACTAAAAGTACACGGTTTGAGAAACTTACTTTCTTACTTCTTTTTCTAATTCAAACGATATTTTAATAACTACGAATTTTTCTCCATAATTGGTCGTGGTTTTCTACGTAATCTATATCGTCTTCATTAATGAAGAGGGTGACTTTGTCTCATTGATAATTGGATTAACGTATCCGATCTTTTATTTTGACATTTTACCTTTTGATGACTTTTTATGTCAGTATCTATGTCTTACATTACCTGATGGTCCATAGTTAACGAAGAAGGTACTGAAATGTTGGATTAATTTTCATATAGTATTTATTCACCGAACGTCTTAGAGAAATTGACCACCAAACGTTGACAAAGGTTTTGGGAATATAGTATTAAGTTTTGTCAAAATTTTTATTCGAGAAAATAATGAGAAAAAGTTTCCATAACGGGTTTAACCCGTTCACACCAAAAGTCATCAGTCAGGACAGTCACTTTCTTACCCCTATATTACTAATGAACTCCTGTCACACAACTGACTTGTTATAACAGGTACATCCATCATTAACACTCCTGACACACAAATACTCATAAATCATTTGATTTGTTTGTGCCGTATAAATTCTTCTTACTCTAACCGAGTTGGGGAGAATACTTTACACTTTTAGATATCGTCCTCTCAACTAGTTTGGACTCACTAGTCTAAAGATCTGACTACATCGGACACTACTGGTTCCGTTTTCTTTAGTGACTTTACTTATTCCTAACCTTTACTCATTTTGACGATAAAATTTTTTAACCTTTCAGTACAATGTTAACGTTTATGATCCCGTCTCTTGTACCTATCAAATAATCCGGGATGGAACGGAGAAAAACGTAACCTGTGTTTATATGGAAAAAATAAGTTTCTTTTTGTACGAACGAACACAAATCAGAAAACGGAACTGGAATTCGTTCTGTGTCAATACCTGTAAACTGTCCTGGACGAATGTGCATTGTTGTGAACATGAATCAATATCTATTGGCATACAACAAGTGAGTCTCCACATTGGCAATCTAAATGATTCGTATAGACTCTCTCACTGTCACAATCTACACAAATATCACTTTACATACTTATTAACTACTTTGTAAAATTCCGTCTTACTTTTGAAGATTTCCTGTTACATTACGGCATCGTCATAACGAAACAACCTCACCGACCTCACACGTCGGACCGAGATCGGGGTAGTGTCACATGAGAACCACATTTAAAGCATTGGAGGAACACCGAGTCAAGAAGTGAACATTTCACCTTATCGTTAGTGGATAAAGTGTCCCAACGACGTTCCCAATTTACTCAATTATAGTCATTTCACGGTCCGTGTGTTAACTGTAAGTCATGTAGAATCGACAATAGTATTTATCAATTAAGTGTGATTAAACGTTAATTTACGGTACCAAAAAAGAATGACTTACTTTCCAAGAAATTTAAAATATCACGAAATGGCAAAAGTTTTCAAAGTGTGTGTACACTTATGGTACAAAATTAAAACACTTGATCATAATGTATTATATTTTTAAATTAAATACATTGATAAAAGGATAATGGCATTATTCACTTCAATTCGGTGAGTCAGCACAGGCTGAGAAACACTGAGGCACCTGACATCGGGTGGTCAGAGGAGGCAGGTACCCTAAGAGGCCCGTTCTTATGACCTCACCCAACGGTAAACGAAGAGGTCCCCTAGAAGGACTGGGTCCCTAACTTGGGTCCAGAGGGTGTAACGTCCGTCTGTGAAATTGGAGACTCGGTGGTCCCTTCGGACACCATTAAGTTAACGACATTATCATGTATAAATTATTTTTTTTGACCTTAACCTCTTAGTTCCTGTATTTTCAATGGCGTATTTTGGTGAAAACTTTTTTAGAATCCATAGTTGTGTTGTAATATTTAGTTTGATATGAAGTTATTGAAAAAAAAATTTGTCATTTCATTGACCCATCTCTTTTTTTAGAATCCATAATTTTCAATTTTCATTTTCGCAAATAAGAGACTGGGGTGGTCGGTATAGTTATTAAAACACGTACATAGAAACAATATAATTATATATGTTAAATGTCAGTAAAGTCTACAGAGTATAAGGTGGCGATTATAAAAGACGGTCGTAGTTAGTGAGACACATAAATTACAAGACTAACAATCTCAGTATAGTATTTATTTACCCAATTTTTAATAAAGAATTAATTTTCTTAGGGATATGAACCTAAGGTTGTTTTAGTTAACCAACATTATTCAATACATTTTATTTTTTAACTTGAAACGTTCTGTCTCGTGTTTAACGTAATTACTAACTACCCATTACTCACTTTACTTTTTAATAATCCGTTCCTCCTCTTTCACAAATGGGACGATGGTTTATAAGTCACTTACCTAATATCGACTCTAGAACGGAAATTAGAAAGAATACCATTAACAATCCTTCTCCATACTTCTTAGTACCCTGGAATTATTATACGGGACGGTAAAATTAACGGTTCTCTTCGTTCTCTTAGAATTAACGGTCCTCTACGTAATGATTAATTTCACAGTAAGATGTAAGTAAGACTTTATTAATGAAACTCATAAATATTCTCGACTCTATATTTAAATCAAGGTTTAAGTTCTCGTATGGGTGTCGTCTGAAACAATCTCACTAGACACTAATCCTTTCCAATTGTTAGTATTTTAAACCTTACAAAGAAATTGAACCGTGTTCAAGCGAAAAATAACCTAACTAATAACTTGAAATTGTGTCAAATATTATAAAATTTCGAATCGTAAAAAATATTTAATCATATTACGATTCAACTCGAGGATTTAATGAAAGTCTAAAGAACTACAAAAAAACAAAACAAAACCGTAAATAGCGGAAAACCCCTTTTAGAAGTCATTTATCACTACAGTCATAATATACTTAATATACTAGACAATTGTGAGGTTAGTCAAATCAAGTCAACGAGTCAGTATAGACTGAGAAACGTTGGGGTACCTGATGTTATGCGGTCCGGAGGGACAAGGTAGTGGTCGAGGTCCTCACATGAGTTTTAGTAAAGGTAACTTAGCCACTACGGTAGGTTGGTAGAGTAGGAGACAGTAGGGGAAGAGGACGGAAGTTGGAAAGGGTCGTAGTCCCAGAAAAGGTTACTCAGTCAAGAAGCGTAGTCCACCGGTCTCATAGTTGAATATTTACAGTACAAGTCACCTGAGAATTTTAATATCTAATGGAGATTTTTAAAAGACCAATTTTATTTTAGTGGATTTTGCTGTACATGAACTCTTCTCAAATCTGTTAATAAATAGAGAGATCTTAAATTCCACGTCTTTAAAGGTATGAGTATAAGGAGTAAAGTAACGTGTGGTAGTCGTCGACAAAATGAAAAATCGGGAAAAAAGGGACCACAGAAGAAGACACGGATGGACGTATCCATGGGTAAGATATAACCTATCACATGGAAACTACAATCCATTAAAATATTTTATGTAAACACATACATACACAAATTTTAAATATATAAAACCCGATTTCTATAAGTTGAAGAATACAAAAGTAATTTGTAATTCATAAAATTCTGGATCTGTGTACTAATACAAATATAAGAGGATCGAGTGACGAAGAACTATAATACATGTGAGGTATCATAAATAATGTAAAACGAATACGTCAAGAGAATACTGCTGGTGGGTTTTGAGAGAGGTCAGGTAGAGGTATGTGTCACGGGGTGACTAACAGGAACAAGTACAGGTGACCATCCGGACACAGTCTTAAAGAGGTGGTATATATTACTTCTTAGTCTGTATATGTATGAATTAAAGTAATTCATCAGATCCTAACGAAAGATCTAATAAACAGAGACAAATGTTAAGATGAACGGGAATACGAATAGGTGATTTGAATGGAAAGTCTAAAAACGAAAAAGACTTATCACCACCTCCACAAAGTAAACTAATTATTCAGACTCATGGAAAAGGGTGTGTAAAAACGATCAATCCGAGGACGAAAACACTAAGTATACAAGTAGAGGAAACGGTTCAACTTAAAGATTGAACGAAAGTTCTAAAGATCTTATAAGTGCACAAAAGAAAGAAAAACAAAGTCGTAAAAAGTGTTAAACCCCTGGTGTACATTGAAAACTCGTGAATTTTTTACGTTGGTCACCTTGACTTCTTGTTTGTAAAAATACGGTATATTAAAAATAGTTGAATTGATCGGTGTAAATAGAAGACCTCTATTGACCATCTATTAGAAGACCACCAAAAACGATAAGGTCTATAGTAGAGGTAGAGAAAATGGACGACTTATTGGAACAACTTGTCTTTACGGACTATAAATTTAGGTAGGTAAAAGAAGGATATAAACACGAAACACACACATGTACACACAATCAGTGAGTCAGTACAGGCTGAGAACCGTTGTCAGGTACCTGACATCGGGTGGTCCGAGTAGACAGGTACCTTAAGAGGTTCGTTCTTATGACCTCACCCAACGGTAAGGGAAGAGGTCCCCTAGAAGGGTTGAGTCCCTAGTTTGGACCCAGAGACCGTACCGTCCATCAAAGAAATGATAGACTCGGTGGTCCCTTCAGATATAGACACGAAATCTCAGTAAATTTTCCATAGGAAATAGGGATTCAGTGTCTTTATTAGACGAAATAAAAGAAGAAAATCTGAATGTCTAAATAGAATATGGAAATCCCGAAGGGACGACCGAGTCTGCCATTTCGCAGACGGACGTTACGCCCTCTGGGCCCAAGCTAAGGACCCAACCCTTCTACGGGACCTCTTTCTTTACCGTTAGGTGAGGTCGTGAGAACGGACCTTTTAGGGTACCTGCCCCCTCGGACTATCAGATGTCAGGTACCCCAGCGATTCTCACCCTGTGCTGACTCGTTGAAGTGAAAGTGAAAGTGAAATCCAGAAATTGGGTGTATCTCGAGGATAAATCTGTCCAACATTATTCCTTTCGGAGGTTGAAACAAAAAAAGTTGTTCAAAAAAGTGTCATAACACACCTTTCGTCAGATAGTAAAATGGAAACGAAAACACCATATCTTCGTCTGATGACTAATATTGATCGACTGAACTAGTCAAGAAAAAGATTATTCAAATAACACAGTGAAAAAAAAAAAAAGACATCCACTAACACAGTAGACGTTTATTACCGTCAAAAAGGAGAATTAAACGATAGAAACGAAAGAGGAAAAGAACAGAATATGACACCCGGAGCCGGAACTTACGACAATAAATTACTGTCCGAACGCAAAAGAGTCAAAATCTTCTTGATTTAGATATAATCGTAAGAGGTCTCTTTTTCTTGGTTGTCCTCTAAACAGTATTCTTCAACCGAGCACACTAATACCTTTGATCTTTAAGGTTTCAGACGTCTTAGTTACAGGGTTGCCGATCTTCAACGACATGTCGGTCTTTCTCGGTCACAGGGTCAGATTTTCACAAGGTCAGACTTCTGACAGTCTCTCCTCTTAAGGGAGAATGAGTCTCCTCCCAATCGTAAAACAAGATTGGTCCAGAAGTTGATTAACCTACTTCGGGTGGGTGTAATCCCTCCCGTCAGATCAGTCAGACGACTAAATTTACAATGAGAATAGGTTTTTATAGGAGTGTCTTTGTGAATTTTATTACAAACTGGTTTATAGATCCGTGGGGTACCGGGTTTCACACTTTGTACTTTGTTTTGTCCTTTACTAAATTCGGTTTGTCTTCACACTTTACTAATTCGTATTCCAGTACTTCTCACTTTCAGTCCTAATCACCTTAGTTCCGTCGTACGGGATGTCTTTCTTTAAGTCTTAGGAAAAGAAACACTACGACTCGAGACTCTCGCATAGATGTTTGGACTAAACCGAGTAGTCCGGTGTAAACAACGTAGAGAACCAATGTCTTTACTAGGGAGTGGTAAGAATTGACAACTCCGAAACGACCCACGGCACATGAGTCTTTAGCGTAAACAAATAAAAGAATTACTCAATCCCTGGAATGCGTCAGTGTATAAAACTTTGACTAAAATTCTCTTACTTCCCTTAATTTTTAATTACGTGAAAAGAAAAAAATTCGGAGGAGGTATATCAGAAAATTTTATTACTTCAGAGGTAACTTCATGTGACGATAATAAGACGGTAGATTAGTCTATAGAAAAAGAAACAGAGGAGACTAATAGACTGTAATTTCAAAATCTCCATATACCGGAACGATCAAGAACTTATTGGTTAAACGTTTAAGAGTTATAATCCCCAGAACTACATCCTGTATTAAGTCGTAGTCGGACCATAAATATGTAGGAAAGTCCTAACACAGTCAGATACTCGAACCGTACCACTTATAGAATTATTCATTTAAAATTCGGACACAGAAACAATATTTAATATAATTTTTTCGTTTAGTAAATCGGTTCACTTAGATAAACCGGGGAGACATACCAATGAAACGATTTTATTCAAATCTATCGTACAACTCTCCCGAAACAACTTTATCCGAAATGTATAATTTTCGAAACTTATAAGAATCAAGTTCCTTAAATGGAATCATATTTTCGTTTAACAAAACTGACAAATTTTACACTATACTCCTTTGTTTTAACGAGTACAATTTCACGAGATCTCAAATCTATTTTTAGTTTTCGTAGGAAAAATTTCTTAAGTTCATGCTATTTATCTTAAATCTAGTGGTTTATAAGTGTGAGGATTTAGTCACCGTTTAATCTATTGCGTGTCCCGACCTCTACACTTATAATATATTACTTCTATTATTTCCTCAACTTACACTACACGGGACCCACGTACAATCGTCGATTAAGGTCATACTTACCAGCCGTTAGTAAACGACCAACTCTACGTACACAAGTCGATTTACCTTCAGAACCCACAAGAGAGTATGTGGGGTAATAAACATTAACTTGTGGACTAAAGATGGTACGTTGTTTAATTGTAGACGTGACCTAGACAGAAAATACGTATACCTATGTGACTAATCTTAAAACGTCTATCAGTCTATGAACTTTTGTTTTTCTGTTGCAACACTTTGTGAAGGTCGGTATTAAAAACTAATGTATAACTCTTAGCAAATTAATAGAATGAGGTAAATTAATCGGGAAGATGAATCCAGTTAACGAAAAAAATAATTGCACTGTACAATCGTTAAACAATTAACCGTACTTTATTGTACTCTGAAATCCCCACAAAGTATACTCTTTATGTACATGAATTCCTTCGGTCCCCTTTACGCTTCTCCATTTACACACGCAATCGGGGGAACCTCGTCCATGGTTACAGTGGTAGTACGGTGGTTTGGACGTAAGTAGGAAGAAACCCAAAGGCAGGAAGATAATCCGTCTTACTTAAATGTACTCGTCAAATATTTTTATACTCTGACACCTATATGTAAACTTTACCGCGAAAAGACTTTAGTTCTCTTACTACTTTTCACTCCTCTCTCTCAATGTGTACATATATTTATTTACGATTATTGACTCTCCTTCTATCCGTCTTTCTATGTACGTACATTCTTTTAATAATTCTAAATCATAGTGAGGAAATTCGGTCGTATGGGGTCGGAAAAACCGTGGCCCCTGGCCACAAGTACCTTCTGTCAAAAAGGAGTCTGGTTCCAGTCCTCTCACCAAAGTCCTACTATGTTCGTGTAAGGAAAATAACACGTAAAATAATAATAACATAGTCGAGGTGGAGTCTAATAGTCGGTAATCTAGGACCTTCAACCCCTGGGGACGAAATTCGGTGTTTATTGAAATTGGGTAGTCGTCATAGGAAAAGTACCGTGACTGATTCCGGAGAAATAAATAACCAAAGGACACACGGGTGACTTCATTTTTTTATGTTAGGACAACTAAAAATTTACTTAATATCACGATGTTTAAAGATACCTCACAGACATTTCTATGATAGTTAATGTGCGTCCTTCTTTCGACGTAAAAGAAGGTTTCTTAAAGAGGTCCTACACGATACGTATCGGCACAACCCCTCCGTCCACCAATCGGTCTCGGGGAAATTGGTGGATCGCAATATAAGTTAGTAAATTTATGTACATAGAAGAAAAATTTGGAATTCACTTACGAATAACGGAAGACAGTGTTCAAACTCCTCGATATACTATTACTCTTACCTCTCGTCTCTTATTACGACCATAAAGACAATAAAGAGATGAAAGATGAACTAAGATTTATCCAAAAACACCAATGAAGGACGGTCGTATCTTAAATTCTTGATTCTCTAAACCCCTAATGAACTGGTTATAATCGTAAAATATTTGCTTTGTGACTTTCGGACTCACCATTCTGAAAAATTTCACGTACACCCATAAGTAAGGCAATTGGACATGACTCACACAGGATCCTTTTCGTAATCCAACCCGGAAGACCTTTTGTCTATTTAAATCCATTACGGGAGGGACCACTGAACCTGTCATTTCTCAGACGGACGTCACGTCCTCTGGACCCAAACTAGGTACCCAACCCTTCTACGGGACCTCCTCCCGTACCGTTGGATAAGGTCATAAGAACGGACCTCTTAGGGACACCTGGCTCCTCGGACCACCCGATGTCAGGTACCCCAGAGTTTCTCAGCCTGTGCTGACTCGTTGATTCGTGTGTCGTGTTGAGGGAGGGTCACTTCTTGACAGCAAAAGGAAAGGATAATCATTGTAAAAATAGGTGAACCCCCGTGACACTAGGTTAAATTCTCCTTTTCCCCTTTTACAATAAAACAATCCAAATAAAGTCAACCTTTTACACGAGGACCACGATGATATTCCTTTGACATTGAGTAATATATGAAAATCCATTTCATGGAAAAATTTAGATGTTGACCTCCACCGACGTCGAAAAGAAGTTTAAAGTCTTATCCACACCTAATTGGCCGCCAATTACATACAACAGACATACTCTTGGCAGTCGGAGTGGACTCTTGAACATCTTTGTCTAAAAGTCCGGTTGACGTGATTTAGTCTTTGAACCTCGCACCCTGGGTCGGGACACACAAAAGTGTTCGAGAGATACGACTAAAACAACGAACGATTATTGTAAGTTCTTCGTGACTTAATGTCATACACTAAAAAAACATATGAAATTTTAAAAGACAATTTTTAATAATACAACTTTTAATTGAATAGTCTATACAAACTTTACAACACTTTTACACAAAGAATCCTTTCAGAAGAGAGGATATTGTTATTTATTAAGATTTCTTAATTTAAATAAAAAGTAAACACTAATATGTCGACCTAGGTATACTTAGTCTTGTCAACCATCTAATCGGTAAAAGTAGGCAGGGTTTTTTTCTTTGGCTAAAATTAGTTAGTAAAATATAATACATCTCTTTATCCCGTTAATTACCTTAAAGAGTTTAAATTGAGGATCGAGTGAATTGTACTGAATCTAAAATTGTATTTTGACGATTATCATAAAGAAATGTAGAAAATATTGTAGAAACAGAAATAATATTCTCGATAATATAGAGAACCCAAACCAACCCAGTAAACTAGGAGTTGGTAAAGTCCGTTAGTTCTTCGGTCAGTAATCGAGACAAATATCAATCCCTCTTGACTCCGGGCTCTGGTCAAAGTCTTAAGAATAGATTCACAATATAATCACATCCCTGTGATACGATTAAGACAAACATTTTTCGATTAAAACAAGGAGACAGAACCTCTCAATCACCTTTGACGGACCTCTCTTGCGGAGACGGGAATTTTCTTGTTGAGGTTTGAAGGTCACCAAATCCTTCCTTGCTCTTGGAAGACCTCTAAGCCACTGACCTGACACTCCAGTCCTGGTTCAAAAGGGGAGGACCTCCCTAAGGGAATATAGGAGGGAGGTACGACGTGATCTGGAGTCTGCACGGGACGGACGTAGAGTAAGAGAAAGAGAAGACATTATCCGAAAAGAAGGATTAAAGAGAAACAAGTCGATCTCATCCCGTCTCGAAGACGGGATGAACTACGATTCCCTCTTGTTTATTCTTTCATTAGTGTCTTTTATGTTCTTTCATGGACATTTCGAACGATATTAAGACACCTAAGACTGGTCAAATAGACGACAGGACCCTATGGTGCCCCAGGGAGGTCTTTCGACTGAACTCAATGTACCACAGAGTAACACCAGAGGTCGAGTAGACGGGAATCAGAAAAGAGGTCTAGTTTCATTATATACATTTTATGTTTCGGACGACAAGTATGGGTCAAGTCGTTGAACCTGTCTTACCTGAAGTGGGGCACATGTTCCTAACCGGAACTCTAATGAGAAACCCCGAGTTCTGGTGGAAGAGGTACTCTCTAATCTGGAATTCACTTCTCTTCGCAAAGTACATATATCTTCGACCCCGGACAAAAGAGTGTTAAGTGATGTTGACACGTCACTTAGAACATTGTTTCAGTCTTTCATATAAGTCAATCACAACGATTAACTTTGAATTTCCACCACGAATTATATATCAAAGATATCATGACTTTCTTAGTCGTCAACCAATATTTGACACACAAAGGACATCAAGCATCGTTATTGGGATGGATGGATTATCCTAGTAATTACTCATAATTTCATTATATACATTTTACGTTTCGTACCATTGACCTTAAGTCATTTAGGGGATCTTATTTTATATTGGATAATATTTGTTTTGTTAGTACTTTACGTTACCCTCATCAATGAACTAAGTCTCCTAGAGTCACCTCCTACACCCGATACTACCCTATACAAGACTACATGATAATATTAGACAATAAAATGAATGAAAAAAGACCAAAAACCAAAACTAAAAAAAAATTAAAGTCCAACTAACTTTTCCAATTGGACTTACGATCGTTTAATTGAATGAATTCGGAAAATTTTAAAGTCTGAAACACTTTAGTGGATTTACAAATGATCTTAAGAAATAAAGAGAAATCTCAAAGTATTTATGTAAGTTTAAAATAAACTACTAGTTCCTAGCACATAAATGGTACCAGTAGATGGACTCTGAGAGACTCAGTATCCTTGAGGGTACCATCAAGTACAAGTGAAAAGTAACATAAAAGATGGAAAACAATTACAAATACCACTTACATAGAAGACAGGATTTTACGTGTTTTTATAATTTAATCAATAAGGGGAACGGACCTTTTAGGGTACCTACCTCCTCGGACCACCCGACGTCAGGTACCCCAGTGATTCTCAGTCTGTGCTGACCCGCTGAAGTGAAAGTGAAAAGTGAAAGTACGTAACCTCTTCCTTTACCGTTGGGTGAGGTCACAAGAACGAACCTCTTAGGGTCCCTGCCCCTCGGACCACCCGACGGGAGATACCCCAACGTGTCTTAACCTGTACTGACTTCGCTGAATCGTCGTCGTCGTTCCTCATGGTCGAGGTCGTATACAGAAGTCAAAGACGTCACTCCCCGATAAAAAACAGATAAAGGAGATTAATGTCTCTCTCTTCCTCTCTCTTCCTGAAGAGTATTTAGTTTTTAATAAACCTAAGATTAGTTAATGTCATGTCTCATTAAATACAATCGTAGGGTGATTTTTCGTCTATATATACACGGACGTTGACTTAGTATAGGGTGTAGGTCTCTACATTAATACTATGTCTGGAAGTTTGTTCTAAGAGTAAAGAAAATGATCCTTTTTTTTTTTTTATCGGACGGAAGAATTAACTTTTACTTGTCGAGAATTTAAGAAGACGAAATCCACCACGGTAGTATGTCTCTTACCCCCCTTTTCGATAAATCTCTAGTACCAGAAGATACATCACTAAAGAAAATGTGAGGTAAAATAATACTAACACCAATACACAATTCTTTTTGGGTCTCTATGGAAATCTTACCAAAGTTAAGAAATTTTATTAGAACTGTAAGATGCTTAAGTAAACAGTTAAGATCAGAAATAAGGCATCGACATACCGATTTACCCCCTCTTGGAGACGAATATAAGTAAATTTTAATCTACAAACATATGAAAAATTTATTTATCATTTTCCCAATATATTATAGAAAAGAGGTAGACACAAAGAGAGGGGGTGTAGATGAAAACGAACACCTACTTATCGATAGTCTTATTCTACCCTTATAACTTAATGAACTTGGTTACATATAAACACAATAAAACACCCCCCTTCATGACTAAAGAACATGACTGTACACGTTCTTTCTTTTCCTGGTCTAAAACAAGGTCACAAGGTAAAATCTCCCTTCATGAAGTGTTTCATGCAAACCTTTACCACAAGTTCAACAGTAAACTGTTTTTATCATTATATAAAGAGGTCATCTACCGCGTTCGTAGGGGGGGGGTCTTTTCTTGATAAAAATAGACAACTTATCTTTTGAACTATTATTTCCATCGCAATAAATTCATTATAATTCATTAGAAGTTCTGAAAAAAATTAACATTCTTTTAAAATCTTTCACTTCACCATCAAGTAAAACCTGTATGGTTTGAGCAGTTCTGTAAAATAGTTTAATTGTATCTTTTTGAAATTACAAATTGTGATATACTTATAGTTTCTACAGTGATTCCAGTCAAACTTGGTTTTTATAGACTCTGAAAGTTAAGACTTATACAAAACATTTACAGTCTCCACCAAAAAAAAGAGGATGACTGATAGAGCTAAAGTAAAGAGAAACATAGGACGTAAGTGTCCGTTTTTGTAACGGATACTTATTCGTTCATTTCTTTATTTACCTTAATAATCCGAAATTCAATTTCCTCTCCCTTTTTGCAAAATGTCCTCATCGGGTCACTTAGGGTTGGACTAACATGTACCGGGAGAATAATGACAACGGAAAACAATAAGTACGAGGAGGTTTATCTACGTTCACTCTTTGACTAGTAGTTTCACAAGAAAAAAGTATCATCAGGTCCCATAAAATCATCCACCTATTCACCGTTAAAGAATTATTGGATTCCTTAATTCATCGACCGTTTGTATTATGTACATGAGATATCTTTATAACGAAAATAGAGCGTTTATTCTCGATCCACAAAACAGCATTGAACAGACGATAGTATCAATAGGAAGTAACATCCTTTTACATATGAATTTAAAAACACGGTGAGAAATTCAAAAAAAGAATTTCACCCTTTTTGACTTTTTCAGTATCGGTGAAAGGGTTTCGAAAGGTTTCTCAGGAAATTTTCCAATTTAACTTCATAAAAGGTCAGATATGATGAT
The DNA here is from genome assembly GCA_006410555.1 of Capra ibex. Classification (NCBI taxonomy): domain Eukaryota; kingdom Metazoa; phylum Chordata; class Mammalia; order Artiodactyla; family Bovidae; genus Capra; species Capra ibex. Next base: position 26,654,307 of record SJYO01052474.1, read on the forward strand.
AAGGATATTATTACTACTACGGAACTAAAAGTGACACGAAACATTAAAGTTTTCGGGGAAACGTATGTAGTAAATTGATCCATAAACATTACTATGGTGGACAAAATTAGTCCCCTTTATTGACTTAAAGACAAAATGTCCACTTTTTTATCACTTCCCGTGTGGTCTGTGTTGTCAATTTTCAATTCCTCTGAATTCTCTGAGTAAGCAAAAGGGAGAGTGCGACAGAAAGAGACCACAGGAAGGTAGAGAGTAATAAAATTGAGAAAGTAGAGATAAAATATTTTCGAGAATAAGACATGGGGATAATAAAGGAAGGTACGTTCCTTATAGGTACTGTCATTTTGAGGACCGAAGAGAGATGCGGGGGAGGGAAAAAAAACTACATAGATTAATTAATCAAACTCTCGTATCAGACCCGTACGTATCAAGTCGAGAAAGGTAAACCTAGACAGCCCCCGTCCTAGAGGTGCACCTGTCTAAACCGGACCGGTCGTGACGGACGGTGTCTCACCCCTTTCATACAGACTATATTATGGCTTGGAGTATGCCCTCGGGTGAGAATGTCTTTATTCGGTCTAAGAAGTCATAAATAGTCACTCTTCCACCAGAAAATCGGAAAAGAATTGTCGAGAAAACAGAAATCGGTCAAACAAGTTTTGAGTCCGTCTCCTTTCTCGATGATTTAATGACTCGGAAGAGTTTCTGGGGTGGGTACAAATATATAGTGTTTCAATTTTAGACACATATAATCACCATCAATCTTTAGTCCACTATAAAACTCTAGAAACCCGTCTTACATAACCCAAAATTGATTTTCCAAGGACACTATGACACTGGATCTTCGGCAAAAGTCGACCTTCAGGATCCTCAGGGAAAGTCCTTACTACCCGAAAAACCTGCTCGACCCTGAGAACGTGGAAACACGGACGAAGAGGTCGTCGGTCAGGTGGAAGGAAATACAAGACTCGAGGATACAATTCAATTTATAGTCCTACTTTAGGACGACGAGTTTGTGACTTATGAGAACTAATTTATTTATATTTTGGTGGGTGAAAGACCTTCTAGGTTTCAGATGGATTCTGAAAAAGAAAATGGAGTCATATATAATATATTTAAAAACGACCGCTAAATGAAAGAAATAATCCAACAATAGTAGTAAGGATTACCGTTCTGATTTTCATCGACAAATCAGTAAAGTTTTGGCAATTACTTTACAGACGCCATATTTCAGTACCACGAGACTGTCCCACCTCCCCATTACCTACACCAGGAATGGGAGTGCCTCGAGTGACACAACACGTCCTTTGTCTGAAAGTAGGTGCCACGGCATACGATACCGTCTCGGCACCTTCCTTACAGAGGTAGAGTGGATTAGGTACATTCTTCCGTAGACTGGAGTAATCCCTGCAGTCTCTGTCGAAGAGACTCTTTCACTATCAACTCGAGACTCCTTACTCTTCTGTAACCTTTGGACTCTTCGTTCTTACTTTACTTAAATTTAACGATCTTTACCTACTCTAACATTCTACACACCCTGACTACCTCATTCTGTCAGTTGTGTGTCTGTTCATCTCCTCGTCACTCTTCAGTCTCATAACCCTGTTTCCTCATCCACTACAGGGGTCTTCTCGGTTCTTTTCATACTCTCCTAGAGTCGTGTCCTTACAAGGTCTACACTCGCTAGTACCTTTACAGACGTGAGTCGATTAGTCAGGTCTTAAGTTCTCGTCTCATAGTCTCTTTCTACTCGATCTGGTTCTCGTTTCGACCTAGGAGTCGGTTCTCATGACCCACTGTAGTCATACGGGTACATTCGAGGTCCCTTGTCCCGTCCCTGTCGCTACGACTCCGGTTTCATATTCCAACTCGACAGTCCTGTCGCTTCCCTAGAGTGACGAGTCAGGTTCAGAACTGGGTCTTGAGTGGGACTACCGTCCACTCTGACCAGTGTTTTGTGTCTTCACTTCGAGTTTCACTATGTCAAATCCATCTTGTTCCGACAACCCCATACACAGTCCTCCGTAAGTTTACGGAAACGTTTATTGACTGCACTTCTTTTCAATGAAATTTTTACCTATATTGTGTCATACAGAAGATTTAAAAATCTCGGGAGGTTTTTACAGGAGTAATTGATTCTGGTCCCTTATTACAATATCTTCGTCTCTGGAAAGTCCTAGTTTGTCTTGTACCACTAATACTGGGTTTAAAATGTCTTTTGAAAAACAAAGGTTTATGTTTACAAATATCTAAGATTCATTCTATTATAATCTTCACTTCTCCTATAAAAATTAGTACTAATCCTATAATCTGAAGGGACCACCGAGTCTACCATTTCGCAGACGGACGCTACGCCCTCTGGGTCCAAGCTAGGGACCCAGTCCTTCTAGGGGACCTCTTCCTTTACCATTGGGCGAGGTCATGAGAACGGACCTTTTAAGGTACCTGTCTCCTCGGAACATCCGATGCCAGGTACCCCAGCGTTTCTCAACCTGTGGTGACTCGGGACTAATCCTATAATTAATTAAGGTTTGTCTCACGTTTTTGACTCAATATTCTAACATCACAAACTTCTGTGATCAGTAGATTAGATTAAAGGGTTTTACACGTGACCTCTTGTACTGAGGAGGTACCAGAAGATATTCTCTCATTAAAACCTCTGGGATCAATGTGACAAGAGGGATCGGACAGGGGCGAGAAGTCGCAGGGTAGAGGGTCCACACATTGTCGGAAAATGATCAGGAGTGTGTGTCTCGTCAATCGAAACGAATTGAGTCATAAAGAGTGTAAATAAACGAGCGGTTTAGGTAAGAACAGAGGCACATGATGAAGAAAGATAGGTCTACCGGGTTCTGTGTGTGTCACCTTTTATGACTTAGGGTATAATAGACGAGTTACTAAAAGAAAGGTCTCACACATACCAAATATTTTTAATAGTAAAAATACAAACATAGAGTAACTTAAATACGACTTATGCTTCATCCATCTTGTCTATATAGGTGAATGTTCTCTCCTATGACTCTCGAAATTATAGGTACAATTGAGTTCTACTGGGTATAACGTATATTACAAATTTTCACAATTTCGTAAAACGTAACGAAATCCTCATAAAACGGGGGTTGCCTTTTCATAAAGGGGATCATTTATTCTACATCATACTATATACGTATTTTCGGTAACGATTTTGAAAAACAAAGTCATAATGGTTTGGTAAATGTAAAAGTCCCTCTCCTTTCAACTTACCTAACACAGTGTTTTTATAGATTCTCACGGATTCATTAAATAAAGTAAAAGTAGTAATTCACGTGGTCTTCAAAAAACGATACACCACGTCTCATAGCAAGGGAAACCTTACACAGTATCGCACTGGGGATCTCTCAGTGTAGGAGTGTCGGACATAGGGAGGAGGTTCCCCTACCTCCGTATCCGAACTGAGATTCGTTCAAACGGACTATCCTTATCTAATGAGTCATGTAAGAACATTGTAAGCAAAAGGAAAATGAGAGAAGACTCTGTAAAATATTAGTCGAACCATTCAAGTGATTAAAAGAAGTCGAAAATTGTTCCGTCAGTTCAAAGGTGTGTTCGTCTTTTCGTAACATTAAACTTTATGTAAATTCACCTCCTTTTCGTACTTTGATACGGATATTTTATTCGGGAGACACCATCTCATATAATCTTATTCTCGGATTATATAAACATATTGAAAAATTTATAGTCTTAACCACTCTATTACTTGGTAATTTCGTATACATAACCCCATGAAAAAGACGATTAACTCTATATTTTCTCATAACTACCAGTCAATAGTTTTTTTGTACTTTGTGACAGAAATATTCTTTTCTAAAGAGACGTGTCGATCTTATCAAACCGAACACGAATCGATAAATTTTGATGAAAAACATCTTGACGAACCCATTTAAAGGGGTCTAGTAAAAACAAAGATCCACTATGACACGATAGTAAATAAAATCTCGTGGAGGAAAGTCTCACCAGTGAACATCTAGGACTACAGAACAGATTCCCACCCTACACTAATATTCCAGAAGAGTAGAACCTTTAAACGGATATAAGTAAAAGGTCAAACATGTTACCACCACACCTACCATTTTTTAGGAGGACGATACGTCCTATGGGTCCAAGCCAGATGCTATGGGTCGAAGCTAGGGACTCAACCCTTCTAGGGACCTCTTCCCTCACCGACGGGTGAGGTCATAAGAACGGACCTCTTAAGGGACCTGTCTCCTCGGACCAACACGATGTCAGGTATCTCAGTGTTTCTCAGTCTGTGTTTACTTACTGATTGGCATTCGGTCAAAAATTTCCTATCGAAAATATAGAATCTGACAATCTGAATTAGACTATTACGACTATACTCGAGTCTGAATTGACTTTAATTGTCCTCTACTCTGAGGAGCCTCTTTCTCTCCGTCAAAAATACAATGACTAAGATATTTTGCACTATGTCTTTTACTTCATGTAAAATGAGGAGACGATAATGTTCAAAGGACAACTGTATCGCGTGTGTAAAATTGAAGAATGAATTGTTATCCTCCCCCAAAAAAATAAATAGTAAATAGTAAAGAAAGTTTTACAAGATACTAAAACAAACCACTACTAGGAAGGGACCGGAGGAGTGGAGAAAAAGAGGAAGGGTCTTCTTAAGTTCTTCAAAATATTTTCGGTTGACCGTTCATAAATGAAGATCCACAGAATTACAGTGTGACAACAAAACTTAGTCAAAGAAAAAGAGTACGAATCGACCTTTGTTTTGGTTTTTTTTTTTTTTACCTGAATTAGAACACCCCAATTTATTTCCTTTCTTACAGCACTTTCTTCCTTCTAAGGAAAATAAGACCTCGTCTCACCCTCGCCGTTCGTTGCGGGCACACCCCTTACTGACTTTCACGGACTCCCGTAAACCAGGGATAACCAAAAGTGTAGTTTACGTCACCACGGGTACCTATCGGACATAACAACAGTCAATTTACCCTAGTACTCACAGACTTTCCACAAACTCTTACTTGGCTTTTAGTAAAAGTGTTCACCTACTAATGAAGACGGTGTACAATTGGCTTGAGATCGTCTTACCGGGTCTAAAAACTCGGACGTAATTAACGAGAAAGTTGGAACTGACTCCAAAGAAAAATTCTTTCCGGAAAGGTCCTGATTTGATGAGATATATAACTAAAAAAAAAGAAAGACATAAAAAGGAACTTTTTACTTCCGAGTATCTTCTTATCCGAAATAGTAAGGTGTACATCTAACATACAAGGTAAAGAAACTTATTTTTCGATCTGAGTATTCACTAGACGGGTTTTATTGTCAGAAAAAAAAAATTCACGGTTTATTAAGGTTCTAAGACATATGTTAATACTAAAAGTTTATAAGTAATCACTACTAAAAAGTAGTATTTCATTTTAGTACTTGAGGGTGTCGTACCTGAGTTACGTTTATTTAGCAGTATAAGTGGAAAGATAATCTTGACAGACGGTGACGAGATTAACTCTGATTTGATGTCATAAATCATTATGTAGACCTCTTAAACACACAATTTCACAAAAAACTTGTTGAAAGATCAATCTTTCTAAAATATTTCACTAAAATTTTACAAACCTATTTACTTAAGAACTAAAGTACAATGGTAAAAGAAAAAGTTTATACCGTACCAATCTCTTATAACCGATAAAGAAATGATCTTATTATGTCCCATATAACATCAAATCTGTATAACACAATACTTCTGTTCAATTTAGATTTAAAAATTTTGATTAGTCTTTAACTCGAGAACTTTAAAGTAATTGAAAAGACTAATATATATATAATCGTCTACTATATATCGTAAACATCTTTCACCGAATTAAATAATCATTTTGATTAAAGTCTCCAAAAAACCGAATTTCCTTCTGTTCAGTATCTTACAATATACCCTTAGACAAAATAATTTATGAGTGCCCCATGATACATTTTTTTTGTTCGTAAATTTTATTAAAATAAAAATATCCGTAACGTTACACTTGTACACTACTTTATACTTATAGATAAACTTTTAAGTCGTTTTTATTTGAAGAATTAAAATACCTAAAAACAAAACGAACTTCTACTAAAAATGGTTTGAAGTAAAATGAGTTGTTTATACAACTCTAGTAAAATAACCATTATGTACGACAATTCTAGTTGTATAGAGATGTCTTTTCAAAAATAAGGACAACAGTCTCTCATAATACTACCTAGAGTAATTCTGAGACGAAAAGAAATAAGTGTTTACTTTTGAAATTCCTCGTTGACACCATACACAGGGTCGACCGAAGAATCAATTGTCTATTGCGAAAATTCCTAGTGTAACTCTGGTATCTCCAACATACTAAAAATTACAATTTATAACTCTAAGAGTATATATTGACACGACATTACCTTCTTTTTACTACTGGTCAAACGGAACAACTATTATTGATATAACTGAATTTCCAAACTGATATGGTTTTGAGAGAAATAAAAGAAAAAAAACTGTAAAAGGGGATTGTTGTACCAATAGTACCATGTATAAAATTTATATGTTCATTGTCTGAACTTCAAGTAACAGAGAATCGAAACTATAAACTCCTATCTCGTACTGGATTCTTATCAATCTGTATGTGTGTGTTTTTTTAGCCACTTGCTTCGTGACTATGTGTAAATCAAGTAAAACACGGAACAAAGGATCGACTAAGGATACAAAGAACTTTCGTTTATCATGAGAAGTAATCTTTATCAGGATATTCTCCCTAATTATGAAATTCTAATAACGACATACATATGACTAAATATTTTAGTTTACGAAGTTCCGAAATAAGAATATACAATTTAGGCTCGAAACACAGTCACGACGATTAAACAAACATTCGTCTCTAAAATTTCAATTCGTCCGTTAAAAAAACAAGTTTCCCTCGTCGAAGAATTATGCAAAGAATTCAACCCAATAACTACTTTCGTTTGTGAAATGTTATCATAGACTCGTCATAGGTTTTTATCAAATGTCTTCATAACACTGTGTAACCTGTATAAAGTTACTTTTTTCACAATAAAAATCACATTTAATTGTAACCTTTATGTACAAAAAGTTTATATAATGTGTGTTATCTTATATAGAGAATAGGAGTAAATTATTATTAGACCTCAGTTTAAATTGCAACTAATCCCTTAAAAAAGGGATCGTAGTATGAGATTACGTCTTATGATCTCTTACGTCACTCGGTTCTCCTCGTTGATCTAGACTATCTGTCTCACGGACTACTTGATACCTGTCTCCAAGCACTGTAACATATCCTCTGTCCCTAGTTCCGGTAGGGGTACCTTTTCTTTACGTTTTTTCGTTTTACCGACAGACCCTTCCGGAATGTTTATCGACACTTTTTTTCTCTTCACTTTTCGTTTCCTCTTATCCTTTCTATATTCGTAGACTTACGTCTCAAGGTTTCTTATCATTCCTCTCTATTCTTTCAGAAGGAGTCGCTAGTTACGTTTCTTTATCTCCCTTTGTTGTCTTACCCTTTCTGATCTCTAGAGAAGTTCTTTAATCTCTATGGTTCTCTTGTAAAGTACGTTTCTACTCGAGATATTTCCTGTCTTTACCATACCTGGATTCTCTTCTTCTTCTATAATTCTTCTCCACCGTTCTTATATGTCTTTTTGACATGTTTTTTCTAGAAGTGCTGGGTCTACTAGTACTACCACATTAGTGAGTGGATCTCGGTCTGTAGGACCTTACACTTCAGTTCATCCGAATCTTTCGTAGTGATACTTGTTTCGATCACCTCCACTACCTTAAGGTCAACTCGATAAAGTTTAGGACTTTCTACTACGACACTTTCACGACGGGAGTTATACGGTCGTTTAAACTTTTGAGTCGTCCTCGGTGTCCTGATCTTTTCCAGTCAAAAGTAAGGTTAGGGTTTCTTTCCGTAACGGTTTCTTACGAGTTTGATGGCGTGTTAACGTGAATAGAGTGTACGATTATTTCATTACGAGTTTTAAGAGGTTCGGTCCGAAGTCGTTATGTACTTGGTACTTGAAGGTCTACAAGTTCGACCTAAATCTTTTTCGTCTCCTTGGTCTCTAGTTTAACGTTTGTAGGTGACCTAGTACCTTTTTCGTTCTCTCAAGGTCTTTTTGTAGATAAAGACGAAATAACTGATACGGTTTCGAAAACTGACACACCTAGTGTTATTTGACACCCTTTAAGAATTTCTCTACCCTTATGGTCTGGTGGACTGAACGGAGAATTCTTTGGACATACGTCAAGTCCTTCGTTGTTAATCTTGACCTGTACCTTGTTGTCTGGCCAAGGTTTATCCTTTTCCTCATACAGTTCCGACATATAACAGTGGGACGAATAAATTGAAGATACGTCTAATGTACTCTTTGAGACCCGACCTTCTTCGTGTTCGACCTTAGTTCTAACGGTCCTCTTTATAGTCATTGGAGTCTATACGTCTACTGTGGTGGGAATACCGTCTTTCACTTCTCCTTGGGTTTTCGGAGAACTACTTTCACTTTCTCCTCTCACTTTTTCAACCGAATTTCGAGTTGTAAGTCTTTTGATTCTAGTACCGTAGACCAGGGTAGTGAAGTACCGTTTATCTACTCCTTTGTCACAGTCTAAAATAAAACCCCCCGAGGTTTTAGTGACGTCTACCACTAACGTCGGTACTTTAATTTTCTGCGAATGAGGAACCTTCTTTTCAATACTAGTTGGATCTATCGTATAAGTTTTCGTCTCTGTAATAAAACGGTTGTTTCTAGGTAGATCAGTTCTGATACCAAAAAGGTCATCAGTACATACCTACACTCTCAACCTGAGACTTCTTTCGACTCACGGTTTTTAACTACGAAAACTTGACTCCACAACATCTTCTGAGAACTCTCAGGGAACCTGACGTTCCTCTAGGTTGACCAGGTAAGATTTCCTCTAGTCAGGACCCACAAGAAACCTTCCTGACTACGATTTCGACTTTGAGGTCATGAAACCGGTGGAGTTCGCTTCTCAACTGAGTAACCTTTTCTGAGACTACGACCCTCCCTAACCCCCGTCCTCCTCTTCCCTTGCTGTCTCCTACTCTAGTGACCTACCGTAGTGCCTGAACTACCTGCACTCAGACTCACGTGAGGCCCTCTACCACTACCTGTCCCTCCGGACCGCACGACACTAAGTACCCTAGAGTTTCTCAACCTGTGCTGACTCGCTGACTTGACTTCTCTTGCGTAATACTTAGACTAACACTTTTGACGACTATACATACGGAAAAGATAGGTAAAGCCAAAAAACCCCCCGTGTGGTACTTTAAACACCCGAGAATCAGGGGTTGGTCTCCAGGTCGGACTTAGGGGACGTCATTTAAGAGTCTCGGGATTGATGACCTGGTGGTTCCTTCAGGGAGGTATTCCTACTCTTTCGTACTAAAACAAATTTTGATTTAAGACATCCATCTGCTTGTACTTATTACAAATTTAGGGGTCGTTTTGATTTTGTTTTCTGAACGAAAACGAAACGAGAATTTCGGAGAAATTTATTCCACTTTTTTTTTAGTAAGTAATTTCTTACAACGAGAGGACGACACACTATGAATGAAATAACCCATTGTAATATATTTAACAGTGTACCTTGGGTCAATTTACAGACAAGGGGAAAACGGACAACAAACTGTCCAGACTATATGTATGAGAATTGAAAAAAAAAAAAAAACTCTATTAGTACATAAATCTCCTCGATTATAACTGAGTTGTCCGATGTCTTATAAACCCCTCTTATGTTGACGTCTCGTCTAGGTGAGGGGCGTGGGGTCGGGGAGATATCATATGGTCGGTTCCATGACAGAGAGAGGACCTACTGTTTATGTAGAGAACCTATTATAAGAGATATGGAAATATCCCATCTTAGTCTAAAGTATTTCGTAATTTTTTTACTGAAAAAGGTCTCAAGTCTAAGTGTATCGTTATCTTATAATTATTATCTGAAAACTTTCAAGATTTGATAAAAATACTTCGTCTTCATTCACTGTTCATTTATTGAGAGTTCCTAAATTAATTGTGATAACGGTGACATACAGCTTATCTAAATCAGGATAGTCCGTATGGTAGAGGAAAATGTCTTGATACGTCAATATTAATTACAAGTACCATTACTGGGACTCTATGAATATCCCAAGATAAGATTTAGTAATTCCTTACTAGTTTAATATAAAATACTGACAAACTTCAGTTCAGTTGGATAACATATATTTAAGAAATTTTTAAGTAATATCTACATATATGTCAGAAGGATCTTATTGAGTAAAAAGTCATTAATTCGTAAAGATATACACATTGCTTTACTTAAAAAACGGATTATATTGTATGCAATTTACATTGAAATCATATAAAAAGACTTTAATTTTTTAATGACGTAAAAATAGGTATTTTCTCTATTAAATATCGGATTGTGAGTTGTAATTTTTGTTTTGCGGTATGAGACTTAAGTCGTCATCATGAGTCGTATTTCTACTCAGGTTTCTCTTACGCAAAAGTGAAAATATCTACGAAAGATTATTTACCTGATGGACTAATATTGGTTAGTAAGTTTACTAAACACGAGGAAAAAGGAATGAGAGAGATGTGGAGTCAGTAGGGGTCTATTCTGGTGGGGGGAAGTTTCTTAAATCTGACGAGATTTATGGTCTGAACTCTTATCGAAACTTTTGATCTTTTGGGTAAATTGGTAATTCGAATATCTTTAGGCGGTATCATGAGTGCTATTTCACTGTTCTGTCGGAGTAGAAACGAGATATCCTTAAGTCGAATTGGTACGGTCTTTATAATAAATACCTCGACATTATAGGTATAGGAAGTTTAGGAATTATTTTCAGTAGAAAAAAAGATTAATATTTTAATTCTACTCCTCTGAACGGGCCACCACGTCACCAATTCTGAGGTACGAAGGTTACGTTCCTCGTGTCCAAACTAGGGACCAGATCCTTGATTCTAGGGTGTACGACGTACGGCCCCCGTCCAATCATCCTACTCAAGAGTATGTAACAATTACCATTACGTTTTAACATGTCGTGAAACCTTTTGTTAAACCGTCAAAGATATCAATTTGTGTGAAAGTGATATTGAGTCATTAGGGTTAGGATCTATAAATGAGACCTCTTTACTTTTATACACGGGTGTGTTCCTGAATTTACACTTACCAATACGCTCGTATGCTTTAGTGAAGTTAGTACAGGTCGAGAAACACTGAGGTACCTGATATCGGACGGTCCGAGGAGACAGGTATCTTAAGAGGTCCGTCCATATGACCTTACCCAACGGTACGAGAGGAGGTCCTCCAGAAGGGTTGGGTCCCTAGTTTGGAAGTAGAGGAAAGCCGAGGGCGACTTTCTTAGATTAAAATATGGTCATTTTTTCTTCGATCTACTACTAATAACTATGGATTAAGATCTTCCGTACTAATATCACTTTTTTCAATCTAAACTTTAATTCAAATTACTAAAGAATAAATCATAATCAATAACGAAGACTATAGAAAATAAAGACAAGTAAAGAATACATTTTAAAAACAGACCGATGATCCTTTCGATTTCCTTCTTGACAGTATAAAAGGGAGTATCGTAACCATTGTAAATATAATACGTCTTTACAAATGAAGACAACTTATATTAAAAAAAATATAACTCTGTTTTTGAGATCACTCCTTAAGGAAAGATCTTTACAAACTAGTCACCACTGAAGAAGGTACGTACAAGATAACTTAAGAATGTCATGTCATCGGGTATTACGGAGTTCCGGGTTGTAAGTGTACGAATGGAACCAAGGTTAGAACTTAACAGAAAATAAGATAAGAAGTGGTGTAGGAGGTTATATAGGTGCACGTAGGTGGGTGGGGAAACGAAAGAGAAAAGTGTCTCTAGTATGGAAAAGTAAAGTTTACACAGCTCCGTAGTAAAACTTACTTCAACGACGACTGTCGTAATGGGGAATACGTCTTGGAAGCGGTAGTCGGTGAATGTGAACAAACACCACAACTACCAAACACATAGTGAGAAGTGAAAGCGAAGACAGACTGGTCGTACGATTCACTCTGTCCAACTTCTTCGTCGGACGCCAGTGTTCGTCTTCAATGAGATCTACGGGAGAACTGAGGAACCGTCGACAAACGACCCGTAGAACGACCATTTAAACATGTCTCTCGTAGACAGTACAGGTGTCATATATATCGAGAACCCCAGTAACGACAATTGGGACATTATTCGTGACCCCACATACGGAAAGTCTTCTCCTTTTAACGTATCCTTTCTGTCCTCCTCTCGTTGATTTGTGGATAGTGACCTTGGTATCTTCTCTTTAATCTCCGACCTCGTTTCCACCCCGTCTCCCAAAAGTCCCCGGGAGTCCTCCCCTCTCACTCGTCCACTCTTGTCATGACTGCCTACAAAGACTCTCAGAGATTGACGTAGTCGTGATGTACGTCTTCGGGTCTACTGTCCCATAGGTCTCATAATGTTTTGATTTATGTTCAAACGTTTTATGAGGGCAATTGATTACACAGACTCTCTTTCTTTGATGCAGTAACTAAACCCGTCCTGACCGATATAAAAGATCCGTCCTCGGATCCTAAATACAGTTGAAAATCAGTAAGGTAAGGACAAACACGCCAAAAAAAAAAAAAAGACTTTTAAATCTTTATGTCCCTTATTTCTGCCTTTTAATTTAAAAGGTACTAGGGTGCTAAGTTTCCGTGATAATGATTTTTAAAACTTTATAGATAAAGTATATAAAGAAAATGTTTAAAGTTTAGAGAATCCATAACTATACCAAAACTTTGAAAAAAAGAATTTTGTAATATAGTACTCTATAAGAAATACAATAAAATAGTTTTTATAAAAAAGTCTCCGTCGTATCATAAAGAAAGACACGTAAAAGGTCGTAAATAATTTGTCATGTGGATGACAACCTGTGACAATGGAAAAAAGTATTATACTTATTATGACAAGATATATAGGTACATTGTATACATATGCACACACACAGACAAAGGGATTAAGGTGCTACTTCTTCACCCCACGATAAAAACATAGTCAATGCAAGTCAGTGAGTCAGCACAGACTGAGAAACACTGGGGTACCTGACGTCGTACAGTTCGGAGGGACAGGTAGTGGTCGGGGACCTCAAATGAGTTTGAGTACGGGCAATTCAACCACTACGGTAGGTTGGGTTGGAGATAACAGGGGAAGAGGAGGGCGGGAGTTAGAAAGGGTCGTAGTCCCAGAAAAGGTTACTCAGTCGAAAAGTGTAGTCCACCGGTTTCATAACCTCGAAGTCGAAGTTGTGGTCAGGAAGGTTACTTATAAGTCCTGACTAAAGGAAATCCTACCTGACCAACCTAGAGAAATGTAAGGTTCCCTGAGAATTCTCAGAAGTTGTGGTATCAAGTTTTCGTAGTTAAGAAGTCACGAGTCGAAAGAAATACCAGGTCGAGAGTGTAGGTACGTACTGATGACCTTTTTGGTATCGAAACAGATCTACCTGGAAACAACCGTTTCATTACAGAGACGAAAAATTACACGACAGATCCAACCAGTATTGAAAAGAAGGTTCCTCATTCGCAGAAAATTAAAGTACCGACGTTAGTGGAAGACGTCATTAAAAGTTGGGGGTTTTTATTTCAGACAGTGACAAAGGAGACAAAGAGGTAGATAAACGGTACTTCACTACCCTGGTCTACGGTACTAGAAGCAAAAGACTTACAACTCGAAATTCGGTCCAAAAGTGAGAGGAGAAAGTGAAAGTAGTTCTCCGAGAAATCAAGAAGGGAAAGACGGTATTCCCACAGTAGACGTATAGACTCTAATAACTATAAAGAGGACCGTTAGAAACTACGGTCGAACACGAAGTAGGTCGGGTCGCAAAGAGTACTACATGAGACGTATATTCAATTTATTCGTCCCACTGTTACATGTCGGAACTGTGTGAGGAAAAGGATAAACCTTGGTCAGACAACAAGGTAAAGGTCAAGATTGACAACGAAGGACTGGACGTATGTCTAAAGAGTCCTCCGTCCAGTCCACCAGACCATAAGGGTAGAGAAAGTCTTAAAAGGTGTCAACTAACACTAGGTGTGTCAGATTTCGAAACCGTATCAGTTATTTCGTCTTTATCTACGAAAAAAGACCTTGAGAGTGAAAAAGTTACTAGGTCACCTACAACCGTCAAACTAGAGACCAAGGAGACGGAAAAGATTTAGGTCGAACTTGTAGACCTTCAAGTGACAATTGTATAACAACTTCGGACCGAACCTCTTAAAACTCGTAACGAAATGATCGTACACTCTACTCACGTTAACACGTCATCAAACTCGTAAGAAACCGTTACGGAAAGAAACCCTAACCTTACTTTTGACTGGAAAAGGTCAGGACACCGGTGACGACTCAAAAGTTTAAACGACCGTATAACTCACGTCGGGAAAGTGTCGTTAGTGGAAAATCCTAAACTCTATCGAATTGACGTCAAGGTAGNTTAACACGTCATCAAACTCGTAAGAAACCGTTACGGAAAGAAACCCTAACCTTACTTTTGACTGGAAAAGGTCAGGACACCGGTGACGACTCAAAAGTTTAAACGACCGTATAACTCACGTCGTGAAAGTGTCGTTAGTGGAAAATCCTAAACTCTATCGAATTGACGTCAAGGTAGTAGAGGTGATCGAAACAAGTATCACTACAAAGGATTCCGGGTGAACTGAAGTGTAAGGTCCTATAGACCAAGATCCACTTCACTAGTGTGGTAGCACTAATAGACCCAGCACTTCTACAGAAAACATGTCAAGAAGACACATAAGTACGGTGGAGAAGAATTATAGAAGACGAAGACCAGCCAGGTATGGTAAAGATAAGAAATAATTCGGGTAGAAACGTACAGGACAATAAGATGTTATTCCACCAGAACAAAATGTGAGGTACTCGTCACTTATTCTTTCGAGTAGTAAAGTCGTGGGGAATCGGTTATAGGGTATAGAAAAAAAAAAAAATTAAAATTTTAGAAATTAAGAATGTACGCAAGGGTTTGTACTTGGGGGGAGGGTGGAGGGAGGGGTATTGTAGAGAGACCCAGTAGGGGTACGTGGTCGGGGTTCGTACGACATAGGACGCAGTCTGTATCTGACCGCTAAGTTAAGAATGTACTATCATATGTACAATCTTACGGTAAGAGGGTTTAGTAGGGTGGGAGAGGGAGAGGGAGACTCAGGTTTTCAGGCAATATGTGTAGACACAGAAAAAAGGACAGAACGTATGTCCCAGCAGTAACGGTAGAAGGATTTAAGGTATATATACACAATCATATGACATAACCACAAAAAGAAAGACCGAATGAAGTGAGACATATTAGCCGAGGTCAAAGTAGGTAGAGTAGTCTTGACTAAGTTTACTTAAGAAAAATTGCCGACTCATTATGAGGTAACACATATACATGGTGTCGAAAGAATAGGTAAGTAGACGACTACCTGTAGATCCAACAAAGGTACAGGACCGATAATATTTGTCACGACGCTACTTGTAACCCCATGTACACAGAGAAAGTTAAGACCAAAGGAGCCACACATACGGGTCGTCACCCTAACGACCCAGTATTCCATCAAGATAAACGTTAAAAAATTCCTTAGAGGTGTGACAAGAGGTATCACCGACATGATCAAACGTAAGGGTGGTTGTCACATCCTCCCAAGGGAAAAGAGGTGTGGGAGAGGTCGTAAATAACGAACGTCTAAAAACCTAGCGTCGGTAAGACTGACCACACTTCACCATGGAGTATAGAAAAAATTTTCCCCCGTTTTTCATACAAACGAAGAAAACGTTTCCTATTAATAAAAGTATTTTGTCTTCGATTTGAAAGTTCGATTCTAAAGTTAAAATTTTTAGCTCTCTTTCAGATTCCTGAAATTCTGGCAATTGTTTGACAATCGATTTCCTGAAAAAAATTAGTAAGTCTTAACATATATTAAATCTAATCAAACTTATGGAAGATATTACAATTTAGAACTGATGTCTTTTCCCTTAACACTATTTTATAACTTTTTAGTCTGAAATTAAATTTTTAATCCAGAGACAGTATGAAAAATTGAAGATTTTACAAAAGGTGAAAATACCCTCCATACACTATATTAAAATTTATCGAGAGGTACTGTACGAGTATGAACTAATTATAAATTAAAGAAGGGAAAGGAGGAGTTAGGAATTCGGATGTAGACACATAAGTCATTCTTGTTTTCAAGACAAGAGGTCACTAATTGATAAACTTAGTAAAGTTAAGTCCAATGATTGTCGTTACGTGTCAATTTGTCTTCAGCACCAACTTTGGTAACAACTTAATATGTTACAGTGAAAGTAATCATAGACTCAAAGTATCAATCCTTTTAAACGTGCTTCTTCGAGCGTACAGTCTATTTATAGGATCATTGTCCCGAACCTGGAATCGTTAGTAGTGTATATCAAGAAACTAAACTATCAACTCCTTAACCTTTGACTCTGACCATGTCCGTGAAGAACTCCTGTGAGTTGACCTTTCTCTGAGAAGTAGGACCCAAGACCTGAGACGTCGGCCGAGGGACGGTCCGGTGTGAGGAGTCGGAGACAGTGGACGCTCGACTTTGTAGACCATGGGATCGGAGTTAAGTATCGTATGCAGAGAGGACTCTTTATACACATTCTTATGTTGAGGATGACGAAGCAACTAATAGGAAAGATTGAGGTTGAAGCGAGTCAAACACCTCTCTTGACTGTTTAACTATTCGGTGTATATCGTTAAGGGAAAGTTCTCGGAATCTTGTCTGAGTCAGTAACACATTGTCTTCAACACACGACAGTGTCCAAGGTTGACTTGATTCGAAACGTCCGACGAGAGCTCTTATTTATGGATACCTTATTTATACTAATACACCGTGGTGTGGTAATAAGTATTCTATAAAAACAAAAAGAATGGTCTATAGACATACGAGAACCCGTCTTCCAAACCTTTTCTACCTTTTTTGCAATGAAACAAGAACAAGTCCATTCATGTGAAAAAAGGACAGTATATTAGTGACATTCGGTTAGTTTGAAAATAAACCCAACATAGACAGTCATAGATGACATAATCTTTAATTTTGACTTTTTAATTCTTTTATAAATTAAGTAAATTTTTACTTTCATCATTCCGGTAAGGTTACGTTGATTGGAAAAATAAATTTTATTCATAAAAAAGTTCGGTTTGTAAAATCACTCGATTTACCGTAAAATACGAAAACACGTGGAGAAGTTACAGACCGAATTATTTTTATCTTACGTCGACATAAAAGTTTAGTCGAAGACGGAAGTTAGACAACGTCAGAGTCCACTTTAAATCGGAGACCTTTTGAGGTGATATACGAGAACTCTCTCATTCACACTTTGCCCGCTTCTACAAATTTGTATCAAAATTTTTACCAAAACTGGACTGTTCAGGGGACTTTCCTAAAACTTCTAGGAGTCCTAGCGTTCTGGTATGGAACTCTTGGTGACGTAATAAGACTATAAAATATTTATTTTCAATTAAGTAATTTTGTACGGAAAAATTTTTTTACATAGTATATATAGTGAATAAGTCTCCATGTCCAAAAAATTAACGGAACTGACCACCTAAACAAACACTATCCTAAGACTTATATCCGTCTCACGATATCACATGTCAAGTCATCTGAGAACAAAACAAAACCACAAACTTAATACTTACTGGAAACGAGTATCTTATATGAGTAAATCAATTTCAATGAAATTTCTTATTAAAACTCATTATCAGTAGGTCAAGTACTATTTAAGTTCGACAGAATAAAAGTTACTTATATATACTTTTCTCTTCGAGAGAACCATAGTAATTATGTTTTGTCAGACATTTTAGAATAACTAAGGATACGTGTGTAATAACAACAATAAGTCGACGATTCAGCATAGACTTGATAAAACGTTCGGGTACATGTCATCGTAGTGGGGTCAGAGGCAGACAGGTACCCTAAAGGGGTCTGTTATTACGACCTCACCCAACGGTAAAGAGGAGGTTCCCTAGAAGGGTTTGAACGTAGAGGTCGTAACCGTTCACTGAAGAAATGGTGAACTCGGGGTCCCTTCGGGACGAGTGCGTAATTCGTTCATAGCTGATCTAGTCCAATTGTACTACTATAGGGTTCCTTCCTTTTAGTAAACGACAGAAGGTCTTTATTTCATTAGATAGATGACGACCTATTTTAATAAAATAACTAGACGGTATTATCGTACCATTGAAGTACTTTCATATTTAAAAATTAGTTTTCACCCATAAAAGGGGTGGACTCATTTCACAATGAAAAAGAATACTTTTATCTTAACTCTTAGGGTACCACCACGTCTCCAATTCTGAGGTCCGAAGATAACGTTCCCGGGAACCAAGTCAGGGACCAATCTCTTGGTTCTATGGTGTACGGTACGTTACGTCAGCTTTTATTTATTATTGTTTTAAATATACATTCGTTTATCTTGGTTATAAACCAGTTGGTCTAATTATTTTATACGTGTATGTAAACGTGTGTGTCTCTATTATAAAAAATATATTTTGGGTGTGTAAACGAAAATCATTCCCGAGGGACAATCCTCAAGAGTTACCAGATAGTAGGTTTTCAGTGTGGATATTCCGTAGAAGAAACCAAAGATCCGAGTTAAAGAAATGTAACAGTGTTTTTAAATTTACCTAAATGATCCGTCAAACTCGTGTATAGAAAGACATGTAAAATTAAAATAAAGGTGAATATCTAAAAAAGTAGATGTAGATTAAACCGTTCAAACACAATCACTGAACAAAAACAGTTTAGAAAGGTTTCGTAAGTTTACTAAAAAGTACTTTTGACGTCGAAGAAAAAGTACCAGTATATAGTACGTAAATGTGTCTTATAGTATTCAAGAGTAGGATATTCAAGTCATCGACTACAATAACCGGATAAGTTTGCGATGACTAAGAATCATTCCTATCTCAACTTGACCACCTTTATTCATATTCTTGTGTACTCTTACAGTGGGTCATTGGTGTCTAAAGTTGTACAGTATGGATAATCAGTTATACCAAAAAATTCTCGTTAAAATCCAAGTGTTGTTTTAAATTCCCTTCCATGTCTCTACAGGATAGATAGGAGACAGGGGTGTATTGAAGGAGGTGATAGTTGTAGCGAGTAGTCTTACCATGTAAACTATGGTTCCCACTTGATGTGAACTATGTAGTAGAAGCAGTTTTCAGGTACGAAAAAGAATCTAAAGTGAAAACCACAACATGTAGACACATAAACTTGTTTGTATGATAAATAGTGACATTATAGTATGTTTCGTAAAGTGAAGGAACTTTTAGGAGAGACAAGACGGATAAGTAGAAGTGGGAGGGTGGAAACCGTTGGGGACTAGAAAATTGGTGGTCAAACGGAAAAGGTCTTACAGTATCAACCTTAGAACGTCGTACATCGGAAATGAGTAATCGACGAAAGTGAATTCTTAAACGTAAATTCCAAAAAGGTACAAAAAGGTACCGAATTTTCGAGTAAAGAAAAATCGTGACTTATTATAAGGTAACAGGTTTACTTCGTGTCAAATAGATAAGTGGATGACTTACTCTAGCACCAACGAAGGTTTAAAACCGTTAATAGTTAGCTCGACAATATGTGTAGACACACACCCAAAAACACATCTGTATTGAAAGGTCGAAGAAACCCATTTATGGTTCCTCGTACTAACGACCTAGTATAAGTAATACAAATTTCTTCCTTAGGACATCTCTAGGTCATTTCACTGTCATCCGATTTTCTCAAAGATTATATGTAACAAAATTATATGAAACACAACCTCTTCTCAGAACTCTCAGGGAACCTGACGTTCCTCTAGGTTGATCAGGAAAGACTTCCTTTAGTCGGGACCCTAAAGAAACCTCCCTTACTACGATTGCGACTTTGAGGTCATGAAACCGGTGGAGTACGCTTCTCAACTGAGTAACCTTTTCTGAGACTACGACCCTCCCTAACCCCCGTCCTCCTCTTCCCCTGCTGTCTCCTACTCTACCGACCTACCGTAGTGCCTGAGCTACCTGTACTCAGACTCACTTGAGACCCTCAACCACTACTTGTCCCTCCGGACCGCACGACGCTAAGTACCCCAGCGTTTCTCAGTCTGTGCTGACTCGCTGACTTGACTTGACTGACTTGGTACAGAAACCTGTCGACCTTTTAAGAGGTATATTGTTTTTATACAAATTGTAAAATTGCCGTTGTAAGTCAAATTTGGTTTCCTCCATTTGGAGATATGAGATAGTAATTTTAAATCCTATTTGTGGTGGTTTGAAAGTACTTAAGTCTACATAAGATGGACTGTAGAATAGAATTTTAAACTTCAGTATAAATTCATAACACTTTCACAATCAGTGAGTCAACCTAGACTGAGAAACGTTGGGGTATCTACAAGGAGTAGTCTGAAAAGACAGGAACCCTAAGAGGTCCCTTCTTATGAAGTCACCCAACGGTAAGGGAAGAGGTCCCGTAGAAGGGATGGGTCCTTAACTTGGGTCCAGAGGATGTAACGTCCGTCTAAGAAATGACAGATTCGGTGGTCCCTTCGTAACATAGACATATGTTTATATACATATATGTGCATAAGTGTGTCTCTTAGGGTACGGGTTCACATAACTCTAAATGTACGGTCATGAGACTGTTGAAAAATTTCACAATTTATATTAACTTAGTAGGAAAGTTAAGGTTTACATTACCCTTCTGCCTACATGTGTGAAGTTTTAGTTCTACCCATACATACCTCTAAGTCGTTCTTCCTGAGCAACCCTTCTTCACCCAGTAAAATAATCATAGAAATTTCTATCGAGAGTAAGATAACCGTGTACCGAACACCTAGGTATGGACGTCCGACGTGATAACTTTCCACTCCCTCAACAAAGGTCCTCCTGTCACATGGGGACGACACAGACGACGACGGTAGCCGTCTTACCACGAGACCACTATTACACTTAGAGTAGTGGTGAACACTCACACATAATAGACTCACTACCTCGACCTCCAGATCGGTAGTCGGGTTCTTAAACACGAGTATTTTTAACTAACTCTCAGAGCAAACGAGTCGACGTTTCAGCAACAAGTTTCACTTGTGAACGCCTCGACGACTCCACTTCTCTGAAAAGTCTCTGAGAACATAGTTGTAAATTTAGTCTCAACTTTTACCCTTTCACTTAATGAATAGTAACACCCCACAATTGACTCGATTCATTCTAATCAAAACCTGGGGTAAATGTAAGATTTCGGTCATACGAATGTCACAATTTTTCTAAAAAGTACGAAAAAAATTCTCCGACGTAAACAAAGACTACTTCCATTTAAACCCAGGTTCGGTTTGACTTTATTGTCACTAAAACTCCTTATACAACTTTAGAAGGGTTTTGAATGTACACAAAAATAATTTGAATATACACAAAGAATAATTAAAAAGAATTCGCATAAGTCACAAATCACAATGTAAACCTCCTATAGTAACTACATTTCATGAATACTGTGATTCATACAAAATCAAGTAACATTAATTGGTAAATTACCGAAATTTTAAGGTATAAACATAGATGTTAAATTCGTTTGACTTAATAAAGTATTTAGACATAAGTCGATTATGGAGACGTTTATTGACATACGGGAGTCTACGACGTATAAAACACCACTATATTTTTAAGGACTTCGTGAGTGGATAATTATGTTGATAACGATAGAAATTATAAATAATACGTTTATACCGTCCGTAAATACGTTTCGTGAAAAAATGGTGGTGTGTTAGAGAAAATCAGAAGTCTTATTCTAAACTCCTATCCATAATAATAGGGGTAACATGTCCGATTGAACTACATGTTTCTTCAATTTATAATTATTAAACCGGTCTTAATATGTCAACCATACGCTATCCATCGCAGACCACTAGTCTAGGTCAAGACAGGTAGAGACCTCCGATTCGAGGGTATAGGAAACAGTGACACGGTACTAGTTTATTTACGCGGGTTGACGTCAACTAGACTTCTGTTTGTCCATACACGTATTAGTAACACCTTGTAAGCAAAGTACTCCATGTGTTGTCACAATGATGCAATTTCTTTACCGGTCACTCACTACCGTATTTCTCTGGGCGTGAGTACTTCGGGTGAACGGCGCCCTGTAATGACCTCTGACTTCATCTATCTGTAGATACAACAAAACCGGAGTATAGTTTCACAAGTGACGAATAACGGCTACACAGTCTTAGTACTGAACTTCAACGATGTTTGTTGTCGTCCGATAGTTCCGTATTACAATTAATGTATAGTCGACTCGACCGCGTCCTACATTTGTCAGTCGGTACGGTGATTCACTAGACATGGACGACCTTTGTATGCTCTCGGTGAGAGAATTACTCTGTGGTAGTTTTAGACGAGAGTCGAATTTCTTCACCGAGTGGTCGGATAACTATCGACTTTATAAGACGTGTGGGACGTCGTCTGACGACAGTGCAATAGACTCTTACGGTGGTGACGCCCTTTAATCTACTAGACCCAAATCAGAATCCTGTATGTGACTACAAACGATTATCATTACGTTTCACTTATCTATGTGACGACAGTTTAGTTCTTTGAGTATCCCATCGTAGAGAGACCGAAATGTAAAATTTGACTAAATTCTACATGTTTGGGTTCTGCGTGAACCATATCCTATTTGAGTTTGGTATGTGTTCAGAAACACCGGGAGTAGTCTTGGGGATGGTCGTACCGGGGGACTAAAGTCAGAAAAGGGGGTTACCGGTTCATCGGTGGTGATCATCAAACTTGAAAATTTGAACAAAGTCATATTAGGTTAGGATTACCTTAGTAGGTGTATATACAAACAAAAGACTTAACAAAACTGGACGAAAATTTTACACAATACCCTAAAGGGACCACCAGGTCAACTGATTCGGAGACAAAGGTCATATTCCCCGGACCCAAATTAGGGACCAGTCCCTTGATCCAGGACGTACGACGTTACTTCTAACTTTTAGGGTGTACGGTGGTTCTGACTGTGTCGATTTATTTAATTAATTAATTTTATTTATAAATTCTATTTATTTTTTATTTTGCAATGGTACAGTCATAGATTTTTAAGTGAAATAAGGAAAATTACCTACTAACCTAAGGTATTAAATCAAATTTTATTAAATGTCTTGTCAAGGGACAAAAAATTTTAAGTTCAAGGAAAGAAATTAGTGGTTTATTACGACCTTATATATACGAACTAGAAACCCGAGTACGTACACAATCTCATAAGGATATCTTTACTTTAACGAACCCGTTCTGTATCTATGGATATTATACTTCATTCTAAATATTTGAACTACTGAGTACTTATAAATTTATAAGTGACTTTGAAAAAAAATTAAACAGAAAAAAAATTATCAATTACCAGTAATACTCAGTTCAACGTACATAATAAAATAGAAAGTTTTACATGTATCCTTTCTTTTAACTTTTAAGAAAACCGACACCCTTTTTTTTAGAGTCTCCTTTTCCTAAAAAATTCAAAGGAAAAAATACTATCGGAAACATTATTAGATCAAAAGACATTTACTTTATTACGTAAATGAGAAGTTTTATCAGCATTTTATATAACTTTACTAGTAAATGGACACAGAGTTCTCAATTTTAATATTTTCTTTCACCTTACTCTCATCTCGACTTAAACTATTCCTTATAGAGTATTCCTAGTCCTTTACTAGGGTTACGGTTTTAATGAGAAAATGTACATGGAACACAAGGAAATTTTAAACACAACCATAAAAGTTCATCTTTTTATAGACAAAGAGAAGAAAAGATCGAGTGTGGATGCACTTTCTCATTTCTGGATACTCACTCCTTACACGTTATAACATTGGCATAATAATTAGACTTAATTTACAATTACCTGAATTGACAAAATATTCTGAGTTGAAATTTTACGACATACACATATACAAATATACATACGTGCGTAAGTATACGTATATATAGAAATGTGTATGTACACATCACAAGGACGACGTATTATTTCTGAACCATTTACACTCTATTGATAATAGAGTGGAAATTAAACCCAAGGAAGAGTTTGGATATATTTTGTATTTTAACTAAGTATAAACTCGTAGACACGTACACACGAGTCCACATAGGCTGAAAAATGTAGGGACGCCTGACAGGAGCAGGTCCCCTAGAAGGACTGGGTCCCTAGTTTGGACGTAGAGGACGTGACTTCCGTCTAAGAAATGGTAACTCGGTAACCCCTTCGGGTATAAACTCGTAGGAACTTGGTTTTGGTACCACAGTAAAAACAAGGGAATAAAAAAAGTAATGGGGGTACAGTTAGTCTTTTAGGACAAAATAGATGTTTGTCTTATCATAGGACGAATGTAAGTCAAGAAAGGTAGAAGAGACGCTAGTAAGATCATCTTTGGTAATAATAGAAGTGTACCTAAAAGTGTTATCTTAGGGTCGACAAGAGAGACCCAGATGAAAGGTGGTAAGAGGACTGTTAGGTAAGAAGTGTAACGGTCTTATTAGATAAACTTCGTATTGAGTCTAACACGGTTAAAAGACAGATTTAAGAAGGTACTGACGGATAATGTCAATCTTTTGGAGACTGGTATTGGTTCCCTTTCAGGATATATAACGGGGACAACACCGGAGATCGAAGGAGAGTCTACTCAGGAGCGGGTAGCGACTCGTCGTCGAACTGAACATTGTAAGACGCAGGTCCAATTAACGTCACGGCTCTTGACCCCAAATCGTGGAGGTCCAGTGGTCGGGGGAGAGAGTTTATATATTATTATACTCAAATAAAAATTTCACACTAACGATGCGTTTATACGGAAACTTAATTTAGAGGGATGGAAAGAAGGATCCTGACCCTTCGGACCAACACGACGTCAAGTACTCCAGTCTGTACTGAATCACTGATTCGTAGGTGGTGTGTGGAAAGAAGGTGAACCAACAACGAATCGAAGAATTCGTAGATTTCTTTAAACTTTGTAAATAAGATGGAAAATGTAAATAAGATGGAAAAGGGGGTACTGATCGAACAAGATGGAGGGGTGAATCCATAGTCCAGTTTACAATGGACTTTACCCAGAAAAAACGGGTGGGTTAGACTTCACTGAGGGACAGTGTAATGGGTTAAAATATAAAGAGTCTTGTAAAAAGAGACTAGTCTCAATAGGTAGGAGTATAAATAAACAATTAATAGAGAAATAGGGAAGATCTTATATACGAGGTACTTTTATTTCTGGAACAGACAGAATATTAGATGACACTCATCTTTGACTGATTTATAATCAAGTTATCTACTTATCTACACTCAGTCAGACTCGTGACAAAAATTTTTCTGACGGAAAGGAGAAAGATAAAATATGTGACTAACGATTTAGCAAAAATAAGGTAAACCAGTTCTGTCATTTATATATAAGGGAAGTTTAGGTAGTACTAGAACTTCTTATATAAGTAAAAGGAACTAATTTAATTCGAGACCCTAAAAAAAAAAAATTATTGAGATCGTCGTGGAAACCGGAGACGGTTCTTGTAAAGGTCAATTCCTAAAAATTCGGAATTAGAAATGACTTTAATCTGCCACCGTCAACGATTCGACGGTCGACAATTGTACTAGGGACGTCATCCTTGGGCTGTATGTTTGGTCTTACACCACCAGAGATTCTTGAGTAGCAATCGTGAATGTGTACACCTATGCCTGTCCACAACTTGTCCAACCGTTAACTTTTATTTTACCCTCCAAAGGATCTAGTCTACGACCATGGAGTACCCTGGGGTCGTTTAATTCCACGGGACACTACGGTTTTGTTGGACTAAATTGAGACAGGAGTCTAATTTCATGCAAATATAGGGGGTCAAGAGTTGTTTAGGTAAGGAAAACCTCAATAATTCTTATCTAACCCAATTCCTATAACTTACAAATAGTACCGAGAAAGACGACTTACTTAAAAGTCGACGTTATATCATATAATATATTCGAATATTCAGTCGAATAGGGACTTTTGTTTATGGTCTAGTCTTATCCAGGCTGGTGGACAAAGATAGATTAAGGGACCGTACACCTCTACCCGGTCTGACGGAAGTCGGCCTCCGTGGCCCTCGTACCCCTGGGGGACCGAGGATGGTAAATCGAAAGTCGTTGTATATAATCCCGAAGGGTCCACGGTGAGTGATCACCATTTCTTGGGCGGACGTTTACGTCCTCTGTATTCTCTACGTCGAAACTAGGAACCCAGTCTTTCTAGGGGACCTCTTCCTTTACCGTTGGGTGAGGTCTTAAAAACGGACCTTTTAGGGTACCTGTCTCCTCGGACCGTCCGACGTCAGATATCTCAGTGTTTCTCAGTCTGTGTTGACTTCGCTGAATTGTGGGTACGTGTCGTATATAATTTCTAATCACGGTTGACTATTACTTAATAGAGGTTCACCCTAAAGAGGTCACATGGGAGTGGGACCTACGACTGACGGTTTGGTCGTCGATGTTCCACAACTGTGACAAGTCTTCCCAAGTGAACTAGAATATGATGTCCACGTAACATCCCAAACGGAGTCATTCCACTAAATCGTACTGGAATGTTTTCTTTACCCGTTTTCACCTTCCGAGAACCCCTATAATCTCCCTAGTTTTCTTATTTTACGTCACAGTAAAATACCTTTGTCTTGGTCCTTGATCACTCAGTTTCCTGCCACAAGTATGAAAAACGAAGAACTTGGTTTCATAACTTTTTGGTTTGACATGAAAAAAGTCAACGGAGAACCCAGTTTAAGGGATTAACAGTCACTGTCGAAACAACCAGCAACCATAAAACAAAGAGAAGGTAGACACGAGAAGTAATTTGGAGTCCCGGGTTAGTAGACACCATTTGACGTCCTGACAATCCACTGAAAACTTTATAATTTGTTATGACTTTCTTCCTTTTTTATTTTGTGCACAAGTTATGAACAGTACAATATTTAGTGGTACCAACAGTTTTCATCCACTAAAAAGACTTCGACCACCGAAAAAACGAATCTACAAAAAAAAGAACCATAGAGGTTTCTAAAAATTTAACCACGAATTTGTACAGGTAGTACAATTCTTTATTAGCACAATAAATTTCCATCGATCTTTATGTCATGAATTTCGTATTTTGTCGTTGGCTTGGACATGAAGTTCAATATATTTCTTTTTTCGTTGTATCTACATTCGTAAAATGTGGCGTATCCTTTTTGTTCATCGGAAAACTGTCCATCAAAATTTCGATCTAGAATTTATCGTTCGTTTAAAAATCGTGAAATCCATGTGATATGTATAGTTCGGACCTGAGAAATTACGTACTGTCGCACTTGTACTGAACATGTTTCTGGAAATCTCTACTTAGAAAAAACAACAAAATTCTCTTATTAAAAATTTTATATATGTAACTTTATATATAAGTACTATTATAGGTAATCTTTATCTCCCTTATTATAGATTTGATGTAAATCTCCGTAGAGACTAAAAAGAAGAGTAGGAGTTAAAGAACAGGGAAATACATAAGTTTATAAGTTGTCCATAAAAGTTATGGTACTGGTGACAGAAAAATTACCTTTCTTCGTTGGGTAGTCGGACCCCACTTCATCTGTATATTCAACCCCTCTTGGGTCACTCCGACCTTTCGTCTTCGGACTCCTTACTTCCGGTTGTCAGGAATCTGTAAGGGTCGGACCTTTGTATGTCGGAGTTTTACCCCAGTTAGGACTGTAGTGTGAAAGGATGGATAATGTCTTGTTTTACATAGAGATTGGGTGCTACTTTACTGAGATCTTTCTGCGTATTCTTCTCTCTCTCCCTACTACCTAGGGACTGTCGACCCAAACTGAATAACCCTCTGCTGACGGATAGTCCGTCCGTACCACGATCGAAAAGACGTCATCCTAGAGGTCACGAGTGTTCCCGAAGGGTCCACCACGATCACCATGCCTTGGGTAGACGGTTACGTCCTCTGTACTCTCTACACCCAAACTAGGGACCCTGTCCTTCTAGAGGGCCTCCTTCCTCATCGTCGGGTGAGGTCATAAGAACGGACCTCTTAGGGTACCTGTCTCCTCGGACCACCCGATGTCAGGTGACCCTTCGTTTCTCAACCTGTGCTGCCTTGGTTGAATCATGTGTCACGAGAGTTTCTGGACATCTTGTGCACAATAACAACAGAGACAAAATATCTTTTAGTTCGACTCGTTATGTTCCCATCTCACTCTACAGGGTCCAGAACAGTTTGTCTTCGACTTTTCTTATTCCTCTTCATTAACTCCCTCTTTACTTTCACCCTGGATCTAAACTTTACCGTCTGAGTAAACAATTTGTACCAAATAGGGGGAAGTGAAAGTTAGTTTTATGAAGGTTATAACTTTATACTAACAGAAGTCTCTCGGGAAAAGACCTACGAAATAGTTTTTATCTGAGGGAAGGGACGGTATGAGAAATGAGACAAAATAAAAAGAAGTTTTGTGGAGTAAGTTTTGTTGGGTTTTAACAACATCTATAACAAATAAACACTAGGTCAGAAGAGGTATAGTGACACACTCTTAACTATAATAAAAACATAAAAAAAGAATAAGACTACGGCTCCTACAATAACATATGAGTTCCGAATCTTTTTTATGTGACATCTATAAGTTATTTATAAACAACTTACTGACTTATTGTCCCTTTTGATGGGTACCTTCTTCTATTATTTTTAACTTTTACCTGTATTTTGATGTCAATCAATAAACGGTAAGACTGATCATTCTTTACTTTACGATCAATAGTGTACAGATTTTCCATAGTTCCTTCTTGGTCTACGTAGAAGGATTTTTTCTGGTCTCTCTTTATCCTCGCGAGGGTAGTCAGAAGTTTGACAAAACGATTAAACGATCTAAAATGTTGAGATCCAGTGACATTTGAAAAGTAGTATTCAAATTTATCAATGTTACCTTCATCAAAGATTTTATTTTGGTAATTTAGCTAGTATTTGTAAGAGTTAGCTTAAACTTATAACAACACTAAAATACATGTAGAGATTGGTAACGTTTAACATATGATAATCAAAAAAGAGGAACTTAAGAATAAAGGTACTGATTAGGGGTTGTCTTAAAATAAAAATCCTTTATTACTAATACGTAGTTACCTAAAGGGACTACCGAATCGAATAGACACATTATGTCCTCTGTGTCCAAGTTAGGGACCCAATCCTTCTAGTGGACCTCCTCTTTTACCGTTACGTGACGTCATAAGAACGGACTCTTCGAGGTACCTGTCTCCTCGGACCGTCAGATGTCAGGTACCCTGTCAGTGTTTCCCTGTGTTTACTCGTTGATTCGTGTGTAATCCGCAGTCTTAGAGAAACTAGGGAGACAGTGCGAAAAGACGTTAATTTTTACAGATGTCTTAACCTTATTTTTTGAGATACAACCTCAGGATTTGGGGTCAAGGAATCTTATACTGGAATAAACTTTTATCGGAACACACACATTAGTTCTACTCCAGTATGGTCTCTTCCCACACGGGTATTAGCTCACACTGATCACGAGTATAATTTTTTTCTCCCGCGAACCTTCGTCTATGCGTGTGTCCTCTTACGTTCACTTCTACTTCCGTCTCTACCTATACTACGGAGGTGTTCGGTTCCTCACGGTTTTGAACGGTCGTCGGGCGATGTGTACTCTTTCTGTTCCTCGTTTAATCGGAGTGTCGGGAATCGTCCCTGGTTGGACGACTGGGGAATTATAAAGTCGAAGATCGGAGATCGTGAAGTTCTGTTATTTAAAGACAACAAATTCGGTTTATTTTATTTCTAGGTCTCTCGTCTCTCTCGGTTATATTTATTATTGTGTCCTTCCGGGGTTTAGGGGAAAGGGATTTTTTAGAAACAATAATTTAGAAAAAGAGGATTTGAGGGTCTAAATAAAGGGGAACAGGGAGACAAACTTTTTTGGTTCAGTCAGTTTGACGGAGTGGACTTCTTTTTATTTTCAGTTCCCGAAGCGACCACCGCGTCACCACTTCTTAGACGGACGGTTACGTCCTCTGTGTCCAAGTTAGGGACCAGGACCTTTTAGGGTGTACGACACCCCACCGATTCAGGGACACGGTGTTGATGGCTCAGACACAAGATCTCGGGTCCTCGGTGTCGAAGACTTCGGACGCACGACGTCAATGACTTCGAGTGTGCAGGATCCCGGGTATGAGGTGTTCTCTTAGCTGGTGTTGCTCTTCGGACGTGTGGCGTCGATCTCTCATCGGAGACGAACGACGTTGAGCTTTTTTAGAACTCGTCGTTGTCTCTGAGTCGTGCCGGTTTGTGTTAACAAAAATTTTGTTCTTCTCATTTACTTTTAAGGATACTGGTCTTCCGAAATTCATAATTTTTAGATAAAACATAACTTCATATTGACGTTAATATTCATCGTGTGTCAAATACTTTTGTATATTCATTAACTTCTTATTAATAATTCCAATTTAAACTGACCTTTACGGATACAATTACTCGACCGATATCGAAGGGAAGGGTCAAATGGACACTTACTGAATAAATAAGATATTACTCTTTCCCAAAGTGTCATTAAGGAAAAAACAAAAGGGTCTATACTCGTAAAGGTTCTATAAAAGAATATTGAAAGGTTTTACACTTGTACCCCTTCGGACCGAATAGATTTATTTGTGTACCCTTGTCTTGGAAACAGTGTCACTAGAGAGAGTGACAGAGTTTTAAAAAAAGATTAAGGACTCAATCTACTGGGTATTTCACTATATAGAATAATAAAAATTATAAACCAGTAAAATATTGATCCTCCAATTAAGTTCTTCCGAAATCTTAATCTCGGAAGATGTCAATATGACTTTTGTTTTTTAATACCTTTGGTACAATGAAAGTTTTATACAACAAAACGGAGACTAATATTTCTTGGTATGTCAACGTTGTCCTTCTTACAGAGAGTTTCGGAGTGATAGTAAACATTTTGTCGATCGATCACCTTTAGGCGACATATCGTGTGCCTCGAGTCGATCCAGTGACCTACCCATCCTGACCCCTTCTTTCAGGATTTCCCTCCGTTATATACATATGAATATCGACTATGTGAAGTAACATGCCTTCTTTGGTTACGTTGTAACATCTCGTTGGTATGGGGTTAAATTTTTTAGCGACGTATTTACGGACGATTTCTTACTTTTAACCCAATCTCTCTCGACAATCAAAGATGAACGAAAGTTCGAACTCCGACTTCTCCACTTAAGATAGTGATGAAGTCACCCTTTGATGTTCCTTAGTCACTCCGAGAGGATAGTAAACCGTTTATCGTCTGAAACTTTTAGACAAACAAGTTCCTATCTAAATTTTCCGTCACAGCCTCTCTGTTTCCCTCTGGATACTTCTCTAAGATATTGTAACTTTATTTATATAACTAAAATAAAAAATTTAAATACTTTTTGCACCAGAGATAACTTTTCAAACGTTTTGACTCCGCAACAGACTCTAATTATTTTCTCAAGACCCTCTTTAGTCTTCCTAATTTTGATTTTTGTCGTCGATTAACTACGGTGTAAAATCCATCACTACATGGCTTCTTCCTCGAAGGGTCCATCGAGTCACTATTTCTTGGGTGGACGGTTACGTCCTCTGCATTCTCTGAACCTAAACTAGGGACCAAGTCCTTCTACGGGACCTCTTCCTTCACCGTTGGATGAGGTCATAAGGTCGGACCTTTAGGGTACCGGTCTCCTCGGACCGTACTCAGTCTATGTCGACTCGTTGACTCGTATGTGTGTTCACGTCTTACTGGTGACGAAGTTTCAGTCAAGATATCTTCTTCTTTTCAATGGTTTTCTGTTTAGTAAAAAAAATAACTTATATTGAACGTATATCATATATTGAGGGAATGTATTGAAAGTGTTTTAGACTTCAAATGTATAACAATATTAATGAATTAATAAAGTATGCGGATATTGTAAAATCCTTAGTAAAAAGTACAAAAAGAAACTCAGTTCACACTTGACTTTCGACGACTGTTACCGTCTATGATTCCTTCCTTTCGTTCATAGGTTATTTTATTTGTATACGAAAAGATTCACACTTCTCTTCTCCTGTTTTGTCTACTTGTCTCGTCTGTATTCTTATTTTCATTTTTTATGTTTTCTTTGTAAAACACTTTAAACTTTCTATAATCAGACGTCTATGTGTCTGAAGGGTGTAAAGTCCTTCAAATCACTTTTGTCCAAAAGTAGATTTGTAAAGAAAGTTTTATAAAAAAAGTTAATTCCAACACATACAACGAAGTCTATAGAGGAATTGTGACTTGACATCTTCAGTCCTCTCAATGTCGATGTCTCTTAATTACCCTTTAAAATGCTGAACTCTTAAGTTATATGGAGGTTCTTCAACAAGTACTTATTTTCGTGACCTTTTTTTATAACCCAACCGGTTTGGTAAGTCCAAAAAGATATTGTTGTAGAATGGTCTTTTTCAATTTGGTTGGAAAACCGGTTTGGGTCATAATATTATACCCGCCTCTAAGTCTGTTATATGTAAAGTGAAAGGATTTTTATAAATTTCCCTTAAAGACTATAAACTTTACATTTACTCACACGTAACGACACGAATCAACGAGCCAACACAGGCTGAGAAACGTTGGGGTACCTGACATCGGGCAGGTACGAGGAGAAGAGAACCCTAAGAGGTCCGTTTTTATGACCTCCCCAACGGTACGGGAGGAGGTCCCCTAGAAGGGTTGGGTCCCTAGCTTGGGTCCACAGGGTATAAGAAATGACAGATTCGATGGTCCCTTAGAAGGACTGGTCTTTAGTTCATTTATTCAACATCATAGAGTCTTTATCGTTTGAATTTTATATCTTCTTAATTTCTCGTATTACAATTCTTTGTTTCCATCGATGTAGATTTAATGACAATGTTTTATAAAACTGAGTTTCTTTTTGAACCCTTTAATAAGGATATCATCCAATATCCGAATACTTCATTAATTCATTAATATTGTCATACACTTTACATTTGTGGTCTAAAACACTTTCAATATATTCCTTCAATATATGACATACATTCAATATATGTCATTTTTTTACTAAACAGAATGTCATCCATTTCTTTTATATCCCAGTTACTACGGAAACTTTTGAACATTTCATTGACCATCTCTAATTTTTATCCTACGGTTCCTTGAAAATCATTGGTATATCGTCTTCTGTCTTTATAAATACATTTTAAGTATACATATATACGTAAAAATCAAATTTACTCAATTTACCTGGATCACTGTCTAAGAACCTTACCTTATTTTTGGTTTTAGGTGTACACTCTACATGGTGTCTCTTTTCCGATTTTGTGTCTTTCTTTCATCCTACTGTCACAATTTACGTCTGGTTCAATTTAAATTCTCCTACTAATTTATATACTTTCCTAATATGAAAATATAGTTAATGTCTGTATTTGTAATGATATTTTGTTTACTCCCACTAAATAGTTTATATATGGACTCTCTTCTATTTATTATTTGTCTATTACGGAGTTGACCAAACGACGAGTTGAGCGAAAGGAGAGAGAGGGTATGGTAATCATCAGAAACTAACATCTAGGAATCTGTATGACTGACAGAATGTGGATAGAATTATCATCGAAACGGTCTTAAACTCCGTTAATCGAACAATAAACCCGAAGGTACCACCGAGTGTACCATTTCTTAGACGGACGCTACGTCCTCTGGACCCAAGTCAGGGACCCACCCTTTTAGGGGACCTCCTCCCCGTACCGTCGGGTGAGGTCATAAGAACGGACCTCTTAGGGTACCTGTCTCCTCGGGCCGCCCGATATCAGACACCCTAGCGTTACTCAGCCTGTGCTGACTCGTGGATTCGTGTGTCTCGTGTCGAACAATAAACCCTTATGTCAACAAACGTTCAAGGTCTTACACTCAAAATCACACTATGTAACCTTCCTGATGAACGATCTAAGACCTCTGAACACAAGAGGTAAGGTCTATCGTAAGAGAAAGACCCACTGGAATCCTTTTAGTCAAAGGCGTAGACACTTGAAACATCAATTTTAACGTTAGAGTTCCCAAGTATGTATTAGGAGTAGGGAGTTATCGTCATACAAAGTCTCTTATTAGAATACAAAAGAAAAGTCACTTCGAATCGAGACCCTCATCTATGAACTAAATCACTCTTTAGTATCAGAGATCAAAGGTTACATAATAAAATTTTAGGAGTGGTGTATTAACTTTAGACATTAAGGTCATTTACACTGTTATAAAACAAGGTAACCAGTTAAAAATGATTAATTTATTTATGGAACGTCTTACAATACTGTCATGAGAGTTTTTCATTTGGACATTACAACTTTTTATGTTGTTAGCATACATAATAATACATTATACATAGACTATATGTACACCTTAAACCTTACTTTAATATGTAAAATAATACAGGTCAAAGTTTCGACGAATGATAAAAAACAGGTTAGTCGAAAGTCAAACGTCATGTAAAATAATATAACCAGAGAAAAGAGATTCATCTTTGCGTACTTTCTATCTTTCTATTGCAATGAATTTACTTGGTCTATAAAAACTCTTCCAATTCTTAAAGAAAATTTTACACTTATTAGTGAGGGATTTATCAACAAAGGTTTTAATAAAAAACGAAATAATAAACAACAAAGTAAAATAAAAAGGACTTAAAAGAATCGTAAAACTACTGGAATACCACTCTTTCATTTAAGTCACTAGATATTCAAGTCAAGTCAAGTCAGAGAGTCAACACAAGTTGAAAAACGCTGGGGTACTTGGTGTCGTGTAGTCTGGAGGGACAGGTAGTGGTTGAGAGTCTCAGGTGGGTTTGGGTACAGGTAACCCAGTCACTACGGTAGGTTGGTAGAGTAGAAGACAGTAGGGGAAGAGGAGGACGGGAGTTAGAAAGGGTCGTAGTCCCAGAAAAGGTTACTCGGTCGAGAAGCGTAGTCCACCGGTTTCATAACCTCAAAGTCGAAGTTGTAGTCAGGAAGGTTACTTGTGGGTCCTGACTAGAGGGAATCCCATCTGACCAACCTAGAGGAACGTCAGGTTCCCTGAAAGTTCTTAGAAGAGGTTGTGGTGTCAAATTTTCGTAGTTAAGAAGCCGTGAGTCGAAAGAAATATCAGGTTGAGAGTGTAGGTATGTACTGGTGACCTTTTTGGTATCGGAACTGATCTATTAGAAACAACTGTTTCATTATAGAGACGAAAAATTATACGACAAAATCCAACCAGTATTGAAAGAAAGGTTCCTAATTCGTAGAAAATTAAAGTACCGATGTTAGTGATAGACGTCACTAAAACCTCGGGGGGTTTTATTTCAGACTGTGACAATGGTGACAAAGGGACAGATAAAGGGTACTTCACTACCCTGACCTACGGTACTAGAAGCAAAAGACTTACAACTCGAAATTCGGTTGAAAAAGTGAGAGGAGAAAGTGAAAGTAGTTCTCCGAAAAATCAAGGAGAAGTGAAAGACGGTATTCCCACCACAGTAAACGTATAGAAAAAAAAAAGTAGACGTATAGACTCCAATAACTATAAAGAGGGTCGTTAGAACTAAGGTCGAACACGAAGGAGGTCGTGTCGCAAAGAGTACTACATGAGACGTACATTCAATTTATTCGTCCCACTATTATATGTCGGAACTGCATGAGGAAAAGGATAAACCTTGGTCAGAGAACAAGGTACAGGTCAAGATTGACAACGAAGGACTGAACGTATGTCTAAAGAGTCCTCCGTCCAGTCCACCAGACCATAAGGGTAGAGAAAGTCTTAACAGGTGTTAGGTTCTCATCGTTCTTGGTATTCACAGAGTTCAATAATCTAAGTGACAAGGGTTTGGATCGAAACCCACAAAAAGGTTTAATCTTCTTCAGAAGAATATTTCCTTAAGTATGAGAAACTCTTTTTGATATTTGTCACTACCTCTTCCTTTACCGTTGGG
The DNA here is from genome assembly GCA_006410555.1 of Capra ibex. NCBI lineage: Eukaryota > Metazoa > Chordata > Mammalia > Artiodactyla > Bovidae > Capra > Capra ibex. The sequence goes on from SJYO01052474.1 coordinate 26,690,371, forward strand.
TGAGGTCATAAGAACGGACCTCTTAGGGTACCTTCCTCCTCGGATCAACCGATGTCAGGAACTCCAGTGTTTCTCAACCTGTGCTGACTCGCTGAAGTGAGTATTTATGACC
>SJYO01052474.1:26690996-26821823 GCA_006410555.1 Capra ibex
TGACCTACGGTACTAGAAGCAAAAGACTTACAACTCGAAATTCGGTTGAAAAAGTGAGAGGAGAAAGTGAAAGTAGTTCTCCGAAAAATCAAGGAGAAGTGAAAGACGGTATTCCCACCACAGTAAACGTATAGAAAAAAAAAAGTAGACGTATAGACTCCAATAACTATAAAGAGGGTCGTTAGAACTAAGGTCGAACACGAAGGAGGTCGTGTCGCAAAGAGTACTACATGAGACGTACATTCAATTTATTCGTCCCACTATTATATGTCGGAACTGCATGAGGAAAAGGATAAACCTTGGTCAGAGAACAAGGTACAGGTCAAGATTGACAACGAAGGACTGAACGTATGTCTAAAGAGTCCTCCGTCCAGTCCACCAGACCATAAGGGTAGAGAAAGTCTTAACAGGTGTTAGGTTCTCATCGTTCTTGGTATTCACAGAGTTCAATAATCTAAGTGACAAGGGTTTGGATCGAAACCCACAAAAAGGTTTAATCTTCTTCAGAAGAATATTTCCTTAAGTATGAGAAACTCTTTTTGATATTTGTCACTACCTCTTCCTTTACCGTTGGGTGAGGTCATAAGAACGGACCTCTTAGGGTACCTTCCTCCTCGGATCAACCGATGTCAGGAACTCCAGTGTTTCTCAACCTGTGCTGACTCGCTCAAGTGAGTATTTATGACCCTTTTTTTTTTTTGAAATTTACTGGATATTAACATAAGACGTCATTATTGATGACAAGTGTACATACTTATCACAAATGGGTTTTTTCATGTGAGATGTAAAAGAATTTAGAAGAGAAATACAACATTATGTAGAATCTTTATTATTTCTTAACACGACGATCCCTGTAGTCCCACGTACATAGGAAAACTTAATCACTCCAAAAAATAAAAAGTCTATATATGGGTTCACACCTTAAAACCCAGTGTACCATCAAGATAGAAATCAAAAAAACACTTCGGAGGCACGACAAAAGGTACCACTGATGTGGTTAAATATAAGGGTCGTTGTCACATCTTCTCAAGGAGAAGAGATTGTAAACAACAAACACTAGAAAACTATGATCGGTAAAACTGTCCACACTTCGCTATGGAGTAACACCAAAACGAAACGTCAAGGGACAACTGATCTCCATAACTCGTAGAAAAGTACACGGGTAACCGGTAGACATACAGAAGAGACCTTTTTGCAGATAAGTTCAGAAGACGGGTACAAAAATTATCCCACTGAACCTAAAAACCATAAGTCAACATACTCGATAAATATATACAACATATATTTAGGGAATAACCAGCAAACGTTTATAGAAGAAGACGAGTGATCCAACAGAAGTAAAGTACAACTATCTGTCAAAGGAAACGACAGACTTTGGAACATTCAAATTAATCCAGGGTAAACGAATAAAAACGAAAGTAAAGAAAACGAAATCCTCTATCTAGGCTTTTTATGTAACGATACCGAATATAGTTTCCCACAAGACGGACACAAAAGGAGATTTTCAAAATACCGGGGTTTAAATATAAATTATACTGATAAAAAATTACCGAGAAGACAATTATCAAGTATTTTAAAACCGGTCTTCCAGTAGTTCAACCCTTTACGACCTAGTATCTGTATTTTCTGGATTGATATTTGCCTATTTGTTTTTCACGAAATTAGAGACTCGTTCCAAAATTTTTTACGATTGTAAATTATTGTATACGTTTAAAATACAATACCAAAATTTGAACCCGTCAGAAGACTATCTTTTTGATTTTCTATTTAAATTACGTTGGTTATACATTTGAAAAAACAGTACGTCCAATCGGTTATGTGGAAACGATACACGTCAATATCTCTTTTTTTCAGACTCGGAGTTCTTAATTACGTCGAACTTCCTATGTGACACCTAATGTGTCTAGGGGTGGGTCCATTAAGGATCAACTTAGTGAACGGTACGGAGAAGACATAAGTACTTTAAGAGGATTTATAGGACACAGATAAAAGGTAAGTTTGAGGTAAGTCATTTACCTTGTATAAAGTAAGTATATGGATCGATCTATTCCGAACTACCCTAAATTTAATATAGAAATACTCCGATGAATCAAAATTGGTATTGAGTGGTAGAGACAATTGAATCACTTTCCTACTTTATAGACTTTCTATGATATTATACCTTTAACATCCTATCCATAGTCGTTACGAACGTCTTTGAAGAAATGACTTTTCGTTTTTCCATGTTCTCTGTCTTTATCCCTTTCTTTACCGATTACTTAATGATGGCATATAATATAAGATGATTAAAAGAGGGGTTGTTACCTATGAATATAAAGAGAGGAGGGAGGATTACATAATTACGACTCATATCACGACCTATGAGTCACAGACTCTAATCACTCACTCACTCATTTACTTACTAATACACCTCTAATTATTTTAATTATTCGTTCCATTTCTTTATGTACATAAAGGGACCACAGAATCACGATTTCTTAGGTGGACGGTTACTTCTTTTACGTTTAAAACTAGAGACCCAGTCCTTCTAGTGGACCTCTTCCTTTTCCTTTGGGTGAGGTCATAAAAACGGACCTTTTTGGGGTACTTGTCTCCTCGTCCGATGTCAGTACCGTAGCGTTCTCAGTCTGTACTGAAGTGCTGATTTTTTATTTTTTCTTTATGTACATAGACGATTATCTTATTCTTTAATTATATCTCTCTACTTTTTTCTCAGTCACTAATATAGGTGATCATTTAGTGAATTTTAGGTTTTATAGAAGGGACACTTTCTCAAAACGTTTTCATTTTATGACATGTTACATTTATAGTAAAATCAGAATGGACATAACAAAAACTGATTTGACCAGTATAGACAAAGGATGTATATCTTACTCTTTACACGATTGTCTATTCCTCACAGAAGAGACCGTACTTTATGGTCTGAAACGATACTTAATAACACACACACCGTCTTGAGACAATATAATACTTGACAAAGGATCGGATAAAAATTAAAGGTTTCACTATACCTTCATATTTAGAAAGAGTATAGTAAAGGGAAGTTAAGAAGTTAACACCTATACTAAGTTTCCGTAACTCGACGTTTATCGTCTAGTCAAGAAAAGGTACTCTGGTAAATTACTTGCTCCGATTTTAGACGGTTGACACGCTTAAAAATGGTTAAAAAAAAAAGGAGGTGTCCGGAAGTCCCACCCGTATACAAGAAGTTACGACAATTTCTTCCTCTGTGACATTATAAACGGTCACTACTACTTGTCCTATCTTATGACACCCATGTTCGGTACATGTCCCGGTGACCTGTCAGTATATTTGGATAAGGACGTTAAGTTCGGGTCTTCGGCTTAGGATTTCCTCCTTCAGAGGTACGTCTACGAGTTGAAACATTCAAAACAACTTTTTATTAAACTAATAGTTAATCATTGGAATCATTCTATATTTTAACAGACTCAGTTTAGACGAGTCATAATACCAAACGTAGTAATGGACTAAGGATTAACTTATTTTTATCAAGTAAAATCATCAGTATCTTATTCAATAGATCGAAAAGCGTGTTTGGACCTCATTTACCACGCACACCAAAAGTCAGTACTTAAACGGTCCGGAACCCCACAGAGACCCTTAGAGTTTGCGTATTCTCTTTCAAATAAATTTGAATCACATTAAAAATTGAATATATACAAGAAAACTTTACCCTTTGTATAACGTTTTAGTTTAACCGTAACTATTCTAAGGTCTTGTGGTTTTGCTACTTGACAGCGAAAAATCTCAACAAGAATTGTTTGGTTCTCTTATGATCCGGATAAAAGACTACATTCAGTCCTTTTGTCTTCAGTAGTTCCGTTGAAAGAAAAAGATTTATGAAAATATAAGTACAGTGAAAGACATACGATTAAGTTTAGTAATAGTTGATTTAATAAACAAAATTAAACATTCATTAACGTTTAATACATTATTACTATCTTTGTAAAGGTTTGTATCGAAATCATTAGTAATTTGGTTTACAAAATTGAACAACATGAGGAAAGGTTTTGAAGAGACAAAAGAGGACATTACATTATTTAGTCAAACAGAAATTGATATTCGAATTTAGCACTGAAAAGTAAGTTGTGGGAAGTGAGAGTTCGAAGTAGAAGTCCCCTCGCTGTAAGACTGAAGAGAATGAAAAGTATGTAGTTTATTGATAAAGGACAAGACAAATCCGTGGGTGATTATAATGTAAATCTGTAGAATTTGTCTTCGTGAAATCCGGTTTATTTCTACCCTATATTCGAGTTGGGCAGAGGACGTACGAAATCTGAAGGATCATATGTGGAAATTTGAATGGACTAGGCAGAAGTTCACTAAGACCATGAAGTATGTATCATGTACGAGGAGTGTTAACATCCGAAGACACAGAGGGAAGGACCGAGGACATGTTAAGACCAGTACGTAGAATGAAGATGTTTGCAATATTTAGGGTGTTTTGTAACTATAATAATAATACGGACCCTGTCAGTTAATAGAAAATTTCTTTACATTTATTATTCTCTTTTATAATATATGAGTTTGTACATCAATGGTAAGGATGGTGAGAAATAAGTGAATGACTCTATAAAGCGGAGGGTTTACTACAGGAAACTGAAAAGAATACGCGTCGAAAATCAAAAAAATACATTCTTTTACAGAAGTAAAATGGAAGTAAAACTTTCTACGAAAAGAAAGTCAAGAAATTTCTACAACGAGACGAAAGACGATTGAGCGAAGTAAAGAAGGGACTACTTTTTAAAACCATAAAACAAAGAAGGAGACATGTATTACACACAACACCAAACAAAGAGGGGGTAGAGTTCGACGAAATTTTGGAAAACGAATTTGTGACCAAAACTCGTTAAATTAATACTACACGAAACCACATCAAAAGAAGTGTTTTTATAAGAACTCAAAATAAGTTTCTGTATCAATTTAATGAATTCTCTTTAAATTAGGGAAGTCCAAATCGAAAATCCACCTCGGTTTACTGTAGATCAGACCCGAGGGGACCACCGAGTCACCCATTTCTTTAGACGGACGTTACGTCCCCTGGGTTCAGACTAGGGACCCAACCCTTCTAGGGGACCTCTTCCTTTACCGTGGGGTGAGGTCATAAGAACGGACCCTTTAGGATACCTGTCTCCTCGGACCGTCCGACGTCAGGTACCCCAGTGTTCACAATCTGTGCTGAATGACTGATTTGGTTCTGGTGGACCTACGGTTGACTAATCGTCACTTTTAACTTCAAAATGGAAGACCGACAACCTTCGTTCGTGACAAGATCAGAGACACACGTACACCCGTGACAGGGGAGATTAGGAAACTCCTAAGAAGGGGTAGGAGTATAACAACGGAGGTAACTCACTACACCAGTCATAAGTAAACTTATACCTCACTCCATCCCCCTCCTTTGTTATTAGAAAGGACGCCTAAAGTCGTCAGAACTGGAAGGACTCGACAGTCGAGGGTAGAAGAGTCGGGTCTCTCTGGGAATCGAGAGGGACTCAAGAAGAGTCTCGGTGGCGAAACTTTCAAAGAGGTTCATAATTGGACTCCGTCGATTTTCTGAGTAGAGTGACCAAAGGGACGGAGAGTCCTTAGTTAGACGATACAACGGTCTACAGGTTTTAAAACTCTTGAAAGAAATTTCATAAAAAATTACTAAAAAAAAAATCAACAAAGTCCATCCTCCCAATTAGACGAAATTTAATATGACAAAACTGGTCTTCATGTCACTAACAAAAGAAACAATCTCGTCATAAAGAGTCGTTCTTAAAATCCGATCTACTAAGAAACAAAGTCCCCAGCCACCGCCCCCACCCCCGCGCCGCCCCTTCCGACAGGATACATAATACCCTACCAATCATAGGAGGGAACCTCTTCCGTTACCGTGGGGTGAGGTCATGAGAACGGACCTTTTAGGGTACCCGGCTCCTCGGACCATCCGACGTCAGGTACCCCAGCAGTTCTCAGCCTGTGCTGACTCGCCGAAGTGAAAGTGAAAAGTGAAAGTATGTAACCTCTTCCTTTACCGTCGGGTGAGGTCATAAGAACGAACCTCATAGGGTTCCTGCCCCCTCGGACCACCCGATGGTAGATACCCCAGCGTGTCTCAACTTGTGCTGACTTCACTGAATCGTCGTCGTCGTCATAGAAGGGACAGAGGATGGGTGACGACGACGATTCAGCGAAGTCAGTACAGGTTGAGACACGCTGGGGTCTCTGCCGTCGGGTGGTCCGAGGAGACAGGCACCCTAAGAGGTTCGTTCTTGTGACCTCACCCAACGGTAAAGGAAGAGGTTACGTAATTGCACTTTTCACTTTCACTTCAGTGAGTCAACACAGGCTGAGGGTCGCTGGGATACCTGACGTCGGATGGTCCGAGGAGGCAGGGACCCTTAAAGGTCCGTTCTTATGACCCTAGGGACATTATTGACTGAGGTGACAGGCTCCAGATTGCTGGTTTTAAAAGAGATCTACAACAGTCTACAAGGTCCCGTGTCTCTGTTTCCACTCCTACCAATGACGGTAAATTCTTGGCGGTTCAACGTAACTGAACCTTTAATAAAAATACTTTTACAGAGGGAGTAAACGAACACAAGGTCATATAAAAAAAAGTGTAGAACTCATATTCCTTATGGGTTCTGTACATGACCACAATATTTCCTACAACAACAAGTCACCACTTCAGCACAGATTGATAAAACGTTGGGGTACCTGACATCGGGTGGTCCGAGGGGAGAAGTACCCTAAAGGGTCCGTTCTTATGACCTCACCAAACGGGAAAGGAAGAGGTCCCCTAGAAGCGTTGGGTCCCTAGTTTAGACAGAGGACGTAACCGTCCACTTAAGAAATGGTGACTCGATGGTCCCTTCGGGCATAATATTTCCTATAGTAGGTAGGATGTGTTTCACCCTTCTCTTCACCAACCCTTTGTGACCCAGTAATTTTAGTAGTGAAGGACTATGCCTAAATTATTTTCTAGACTATTAGTCAAATCATTCTCTCGGTATATTACAGAAGGGTCGTTTTAGAAAGATAATCTGTCGTTACACAACAGTTCCGTCACAACTAGTCCGATTCACCTTGACTTAAAAAATCGGGGAACTAATTGAACGAAATTTTTTCGATTTACACAAGATTTTTAGGTTTGACAAGGTCAGCACAATTCTCCCAAAAAAACACAAATGAGCGTCTGGGACTACAAAATAGAAATTTTTCCTTTCCTTTCTTATTTCTTTTTACATAAAGACAGAGTAGATTTACTCTATGACTGGTACTGGAAATAGTCTCTACGGTAACTTGACCAGGTCTCTCATCAAAACGGAATTAAAAGGAGAGAAGGAACTGAAGGCATAATAAGGAAAGAGAGAAAGAACTAGTAGAGAACCTTTCTGTTGAAGATCTCAGTAATCACTTGACTCTTTTACTGTATTTTAATTTTACTGATCTTTATTTACAAAGATTGTGTAAATTTATACAAAAAGTAAAGAAACGACCGGATATCGACCATTCCCATTCATAAAAATACTGAAAAAAAAACGAAATGGTATGATTTTAAAAATATTACTAATTTAAAAAAGTTCATTATAGTACTAGAATAAATCTTATAGTACTATGACGAAAGATCCGTCTTGACCTTATAAATGTAATTGGAACAGTAAATCCTTCGTCTTTTCGAATAAAAACGGTGTTGTCCCTTCATTTTTGTTGGATCATAGAGAGTAAGTACACTCGCATTTCCTTTAACGATACTTTAACAATGATATCGAATGTTTTTACGAGACATTGCAATTCACTCTTTTAGGATTTAATATATACACTATAATAACGGTGACAATTTTAAAAAAATTATATCCATCTTAATATGTATTTTATAAATGTCACCTATTCAATTAATCTCCCTAACTAACGATTAAGTAACAGAGACAAAGGACTTAAAAGAAACTTCATAGACACAATATTGAAATTTTTCTTTTCGAGTCAAAACTTAGGTCGGTATGACTTACCAATCCTTATCAGTCTTGTTTTATTATTAATAGTTTAGATTGAATGATCCTTGTTGTAATAATAGAAAAAATTTTATATTTATTACCACATATAAGTATCTAAATAGACTATTCTCCTACATAAGATGAAGGGACAACGTAACTGAAAATTCTATGTACCTTTAAGATTCCTTTTTTCACTTAATTTCGTTCCGACTTCTTACGATAGGTCAAAAAGACGAAGTTTGACACGTGACAGAAAACGGTTTGACGGTCTGTCACAAACCGATTTGATAGGAATTAAAAATAGGGGTTTGTTTTCTAATACGTTCGTGGAAAATTTTTTTAAAAGGAAAGTGAATCCGTGTTTGTATTATATAACACAAACAATGGATTATGTTATGTCATTATCGATTGAAAGTTATTATTTAGTCACAGTTTTTACTTGGACTCATGAAGAAAAGTTACAATCCGGTTTAAAAATTTTTTAAGAAGTCAGTCTAACATTTGAATATAAATTACAAAATTCGATTAAGAGGAGTGACTGGGATCATTCAATTTAAAGTGGGAAGTAACCATTTTATACTATTTATCTAATAAATTTTATTTATAATGATACTAATGTCCAGACATACACAACTAATTTTAACAGTAGTACACTTTCATACTAAACAATAGACGACGTCTTTCATTCTGCATATTTAGGCATGTAAGTAAAAATTATATAAATGGTTTTAACCGGTTTTTTAATAAACTCAATTATTATCTCCATACTTGTCTGAGGAGTTCTTTGTCATAGATGGTTGAAAAAGAGAATCCAGAAGTCGTATTTTACATGTCCTTGTATGGTCGGTCTATTAGATGTATTTTAAAATTTTGTAATCAAGAAGGATAATTTCCGATATACACACGGTAGTTTTCCCTCCACCATCAAGAAACACAGTGAAAATGACACTTAGAAGTTCGATTACTTCTAACCTTCGATTTTCCTTTCAAATTAGCCTCACCCTCTACCATTTACCTCGATATCCGTTTGGGGATTCGTGTCCCATTAAGATTTTGTTCAACAACATAAAGGTTTCCAAGTAAACGATGAACCAAATCGAGTTCTAAAACGTCTTCTCTGTTCGAGAGTCGATCGTCGTTGGAGAATAATCATGAAAACCATGGACCCAGGGTCCGGACCTGGGGACCCGTGTACTTACCAGAATCTTCCACTTACTTACCGGAGGAAAAGAAGAAGAACGGGAAAGGGGGTTGAGAGAAAATGGAAGGGAAACGAGACAATTAGAGATTAGAGAGAGTGTGGTCCTTGTCGGTTTTTTTTTTTTTTCCTTTTTGTAAGCCGTAGGAATTTTAATCAACGTTTCCTTTTTCTTTGTAAAGTTAATCAAAAAAGGGAAGAGTGTAAGACTTGAGACTGAATCCACGGGAAGGATCCCAAATCCAAGTGACACCAGTCGAGGGTGGTTTATCGGGAGGGTCGTATCACCCTAGACGGTCGAACGATTATCTGGAGTGTCCCAAAAGATACGATCGATAAAAGTTCAGTCACAATTGACAAGTCTAACTATGACACTCGGATGAATAATTAGAAAAGAGAACTGAAGGCTGTCGATAATTACTTTTTGAATGTAAAAGTCTAGGGTAAACTTATTTCGGAGATTGTAAAGAATTTAGATAACGTTTATCATTAGAAAGAGTTAAACTCAAAATAAGGTAGGTGAAAATGGTGCGGACCACTGTCATGATGGATTTCTGCGATCTCGCACATAGGTTGACAATGGTATCTTTGAGAGGTGGTCATGCGAGTAAATGGTACAGATTGTAGACATGAATCAGGCATCCAATTAGTAGTGTTAAATACTGTCAAAATGTTATGTAACAAAGTAGAGTATAGAGCAACCAAAGAAAACTATTAAAGGAATATAATAAAGTCCTCTGATTTGATGGAAACTTCTAATCTAATCACGGTACTTATTGAAAGACAAATTCTGATCAATGGTATTAAAACACAAGACTACTTGTAATTAACTTCTATTAGTTCATATTTGAGTCAAAATTTCGTTCGGAGGGTTCGGAACCTAAACCAATGTATTAACTAACTTTCGTACTAAAGGTAAATTAGGTTAACTATTGAGACACAATGGGGGTGTCGACTAACTTCTATACAATATGGTTCTCTTTTGATATACCTTTTATATTAAAATATTTTTATTCTTTGATCCATAAATTATGATCGATAAAAGGAAAAAATGAAACCAAGTACTCTCTTAAAATTTTACTTTACAAAAGGTTGTCTCTCTAGTTTTGACAGAGGAAATATTAAATAAAAATAAGTATTTAAGTACTTTATATCATTTCATCATGTACCACTTCATACAAACGTATTTTATAAAATTTAACACGACTAGTCTGTATCTTTTCTTCTTTTATGAGTCCCAGAAATGTCGGATACAAACTTTTACCCTATTAGGGATTCTCTTGTAAAGGAAAAGTAACTTAAATATCGGGACCTCCCTCACATCCCAAAAAAAACAAAAAAAAAATTATTTTTAAAATCACCCAAACGGACATACAAAAAAGTGACAGTCACATATCAGACAAACACCGAATTTAATGATAACATTTATAATAAAAATAGTCATTGTCATAAACGATCTTTTCATAGGTAAATACACACATTAAACCTTTTTGAATAGTGTAATTTATTATATACTCAATATAAAGTATTCTTTCTATGAAATATTTAAGTAAAAACTTATATACTAAATTAATGTCTTTTCTTGATAACTGAGTTAAAACAGTACTTGAACATATAAAATAAAATTTCTGACATGTGGATAATAAAATTTTATTCTTAAAGGAAGATGTTTGAATTATCATTTTCCCCTTAATACCTAAAAAAAAGAGACTTTAGAGACATATAGTACAAGAGTTGTCTATTTAGTAATTACCCACAATAAAAATTGTAGAACAATACTGGAAGAGACCACTTCCTTTATTACTTATTTTAGGTCGTCTACAAAAAATTTTGATATTAAAGGATTTCCACTACGATTTTTGAAAAAAAAATGAGTCTATTTACCTCTCTACTTCTAAGATTCTATTTAAGAAATTTTATATTTTAGACTAAAGTATTACCCACGGAACGTCAAAAGTTATAAGACGGAGGTGTAAGTTATATTAAAGTGTAATAGTATATAAATTGATATAATTTTCCGTTAGTCTGTATTCTTATTTATGTCCTCTTCAACCTAACAGAGTAAAGAGTCAAGTCCTTTTCGTCAAATCAAGTCACAATTTACGTTGATTATGATTAAATGGTGTACATTACATAAATTAGTAAGTCTATTCGTTAATAATTTACGTTTTCTCATATATACGGTGAAGGAGGTACCTGTCTTGGAGTATGGAGTGTAGTAACTACTCACGGTAAGTAACGAAGGAACGACGTAAGTGGAAAATTATAGGAAGTAACTACACTCTATATTTAATCAAACACATAGAAAAAAAATTTGTACACTAAGACTTCTGGGAAGTCGAACTTAATATATGAAGAAGGTAGGTGTTTATACCGACTTTCAACTTGAACTGTACCTAGTTATACTAGACTCGATTTATAGATTTACACTGACTAATACAATCGTAGTACAGGTGTCTAGTTATAACTCAAAATAATACTCGGCCTGAGATATTAACCCACATTAGTTATTTGAAAACAGAGGAAAGGATAACGTCAAAATCCCAACCTGGTAGATCCAAAAATTTTTGATGTAAATCGAACGTAAATCCTGACACGACGAACACTACTGGTCTTTACTCTAGAGAGACACTTAAAATTCCTTGTTACCCCGGAATCGAGTTGGTAACACTCTTCTCGGGTGAAAATAGAACTATCGACCAACGAACGGGTTATACGCGTTGTAGAGAATACCTCGATTACATCATTGTGGGGTCGTGAGGAAACCCCACCACACACCGAGCGACAGAGATAGCAATCATTTCTTGAGTGTAACTTCTGAAACTGTTTTGTATGGTAATTACTTCCGTTAGTATTTTCGAACGGAAAACTATTTGGGCGTCCCAGATGTCTGCAACTTTCTACGTTAGACACTTCTTGTTATTTAAACCCGGAAACTAACTTCACGGTAAACCCTGCAACACGAAACAGACGTATAAACGTGTTCGTACTACAAGGGAAAAAGTACAGAGAATTTGAACTTCGGACCTTCGTAAGTAACGGTAAAGAGGTAATTTCAACCAGGGTAATTTTCGAGGGATGTTTTTTTCCGACCTTCACTAGGTCGACTTCGTTCACACAAGTAAAGACGGGATCAAACGGTAAACCTTTCGTCCGAAGATCGGTAGCAACAGTAAAAAAAATACTTATCTGGACCCGACAAAAGGTCGAGTCATTTATATATGAATTTTACATAGTTGAAAAGAATTATAATCCCACCCCACTCTAATAAAGACACCATCTATAAACTTCATCGAAACTTACTTTTATCTTAAAGGAGGAAGGTTGACTAACCGTCCAAAAAGGGACAGTAAAAATAAATCCGATATTTTTATAACATAAAATACCCAAAACGACTTAAGTACCGGAGTATGAAATACATCACGTTTCATAAATAGACAATAGTACTCTGTAAGTAAAACACAACAAGTTTTTGGAGTAAACGATAATAATAATTTGGTCTTTTTATTTCCATGTACGAAAAGACTTAAGTGTCTACGTCTGGCAAAAGTCTTTGTACCATACCTACTCAAATAAAGACGTTTGGGGACGTTCGACCTGGTGCGGAAGGACAAATCTTATGAGGTCTCCGTCTGAAACCTAGTATCTGACTTACTAAGGATAAGAACGAACCAATCATGTTTGAATAGAGTAGGGGATATCCAATTTCACTCTCTAAAAAAATTCACTCTTTATGAACAATACTTCGTCGGAAAATAGGGACTGAGTAAATTATTGATATCAACCTCAATCCCTATTTCCTAAGGTTAGCTAACGAAGGGTTAAACTTTTAATATGTGAACTTCTACTGACGACACGGTGAGTTATCGGTCCTCTTTCCTGAGCTTGTCTGCGACTTGACACCAAAGAACCAGAGAGACCTCTCCACCTTACTTTTATCTTCCGAAACGATTTCTGATTTTTTTATTGGAGACACTATCCTAAATGATTGTGGATATATCTGTAAAATTTCAAATTTAAGACGAGTGATTTACCACTATGGTAAGTACAGAGAGAGAGTAAGGATGTTTCTGATGGATTCACTGTCCCCTCTCTTTGGCACATTATTTGTTATAATACTACCGACACACATTGTCTCTTTTCGAAATCAAAGTAGATTACGAGGTTTTTATTAACCTTAATGAAATAAAATTTTTACGTAATTCTCATCGATTTGACGATGAAACACAAATTTGGTCGGTTTTAAACCTTACGTTCGATATTAAATGTTCATCTTCCCTTCCTTAGGAACTGAGGAATCTTACACACGTAACTTGATATCGAATTTTTAGAGAACACGGAAATTTAGGTTCCTAAATAAAACAACCACCGTTAAGCAGACTTTAAGGCGACCGGTCTTAGAAGTACAAAGATAGTGGTGAAGTAGAGAACCGATGACTTGTACCATCGACGTACGTTATCTCAATGTGAGAGAAATTCTAAAATCTGTCCTGTATGAGATTCGAGTGGTCTCTACAAAGTTGTCTGTCCTTCTTTACCTTGTTGAATGACGGCACTAGTACGACTACAAGTAATTAAGTAAATATCTGAGTGATAATTCATGGACAATAAGTTGTACGTCAATACATCGAATTTGGGTTAGCTCGGGTTTGAAATATTAATCTCTCATTTTGTTCAGTAGTGTTTCGGGAGTAGATAGAAAGGCCCCTGTTCGTGTGTATCTAACTAGTAGTTGTCCTTGCGAAAGGAGAACCTAAGGTGAGGTACCCCAATCAAGAACTTTACAGTCTTTCAGCAAAACTGGTGCACCTACTGGAGCGTCCGGCATACCTCACACTCCTCTTGTGATGTCACATAAGTCGACCTGGAGTTCCCGTCCACACTAATCTTTCTCGTAAACTCGAGCTCTACTGGGACCTACAATTGTACCGAGTCGTCGACTAAACGTGACAGCAGAATTCGTTAAGTGACTTGTGGAGAGTTGAAATCGACGACATAGATATTGTACCTTAGTATTATTGATCATACGTACTATCAAGATTTATAATTTCTATATATGTCATACAGATCATGTCGCGGAAGTGGTAGTGGTGTCATCATAAGATCATAAAAAAGGAGAAGAAGGAAGAAAAATTTTAAAAAATAACTTAAAATCACGTAAAATAAAAATAGAGTAGAAAGACGTAAAGTGTGAGAAGAAAAGGAAATAGGAAGAGAAGAAAGAGAGAAAAGATAGAACTTAATTAGGTATATTAGGTGACTTTATAAAACATTTGGCCGAGAGGGATTGGACCGGGAGACAACAATCGGTTCGAGTATATGGGTGGGATTGTAGAGAGAAGTTCTCTTGGTCTTTGACATTCTGTAATTGAAACAATATAAACAGTACCTTTCTGTCATCTCACTCTTGTTATAGGTTTTATAAATTTATGGGTTTATTATTAAATTTATGGTACCGATTTTCAATGACTTTAAGAGAGTCAAGTGAATTATGTCACGAAAACCTTTGATCCACTAAAGTCAATAGACCAAACGAAACGGTAAAATAAAAATTAACTAAGTATATCTCTAACTTCAGACAACCTTCCAATAAGAAACGTTGGGTGTAAAATCTACGGCGCTTATTTAAACTGATCAACACTCACTGTCGTCTCTTCTCGTCCAACGGGGACGGAACGATACCGTCATTTCTCTCCTACCACAATTCGACAGTCACCGGGTCTGGTCAAGGTTTTAACCACCGTAAACGACAAAATTTTTGTTATCCTTTGTATGACGATTATCTTTTTTTTTAACAGTTTTCTGTGACATTACGTAAAAGACGAATGTTATGGATTATCACAGACGTCTTTTCACTTAAGACCATGTCTTTTTTATTATTAAAAAAAGACAACAACAAGAAGGAAAACGTCCCCACCAAATCGGGACCGGTCCAGAAACACAACCTACTCATGACACGGGCAATGCCGCACTCCCCGACAGTGTCTGTAGAGACGATGGAATGTCTTGACTACCTTGTAAGCCTTTTGCCACGACAGTAACTAGGTTGGGACGAGGTAATGTCGAAACGTAAGACACGGAGAGTACACGTACCGTTGTCCATAAAAATGAACGTTTGTGTGTCACTTTACACCTCCCAACTTGAACCCTTCTCTCTTTTTGCACGAAACGGTGGTAGTGGATCATTGTCTAAAATTTATCGTTAGTGAAGAACGTTCTCCCTTTTCTTTGTTGGGTGTTTCCTTTTTACATGTAGTTATACGTCAACTAAATCCACCCGACGTGAAATACAAAGAAAAACGGTAATTTTGGTGAACTTTGTGCCTCATAGACACTCTAAACTTCAACGGAAAATCAAGAATACGTGGTGGATCATGATCCTAGACGGATCGAACTCACAGAAGACCTAAAGACAACATTACGTATATATACAGACCCATCCCAAACACTCGTCCAAACACTTATGGATTACTAAGAACGAAAAGGTACCACCTTACACGAGTAACTATTTCACTCTATTTATTACCCAACTACATCCAGAGGAGGGTCGGGGAAGGGACTAGGTGTGAACTTCTTGTCCATAGGGGAAAATCGTGAGACTCGGTCACTGGAGTGGAGAACAAAATGGTTTTATCGTTTTATGTACATTACGTCCGGGGGTGTTCATACATAGAGACCTGAATTCAGAAAAAAAGCATAATAAATGAGAGAAGAGGGTCAGAGAAAGGTCCCTTTGAAACGATCGCCCCCGAGGAGGGTATTTCCTCTATCGAGAATAGTAACATGGAACGGAGTCGGTAAGAAAGTAGCAGTGGAGAAATAAAAGAAATATATGCATATATACACATACACACATAAAACCGACACAGCCCAGAATCAACGTTCGAGTCATCAAAACTGTGTGAACCCGGACCAACGGGGGTCTGTACACCCTAGAATCAAGAAGTTGGTCTCTAGTTTAGGTGTAGGGGACCTAACCTTCCGTCTAAGAATTGGTTGATCTGGTATTCTTTTCAAGGACAGAGGGAGACAAAATAAAGGTAAGAAGGGCGTTCGGATTCGGAGTGTTGTATTGTCTTGTTATTATGATTGATACACTCCCTCCCGTTCGACGAAGTAGATCAACACAGAGGTGAATGGACAGAGATTCTTTCTCTTATCATAGAGAGAGACTTTAGTAGTCAACACTATCTCTAAGTAGTTCGTGAATCTTGTCACGGACCAAACCCTCACCACTTTTCTTACAAGTCAAGTCAAGTTAGTGAGTCAACACAGGTCAAGAAACACTGGAGTACCTGATGTCGTACGGTCCGGAGGGACAGGTAGTGGTTAAGGGTCTCAAATGAGTTTGAGTACAGGTAACTCAGTCACTACGGTAGGTTGGTAGAGTAGGAGACAGCAGGGGAAGAAGAGGGCGGGGGTTAGGGAGGGTCGTAGTCCCAGAAAAGGTTACTCAGTCAAGAAACGTAGTTCACCGGTTTCATAACCTCAAAGTCGAAGTCGTAGTCAGGAAGGTTACTTATAAGTCATGACTAAAGGAAATCCTGTCTGATCAACCTAGGGGAACGTCAGGTTCCCTGAGAGTTCTCAGAAGAGGTTGTGGTGTCAAGTTTTCGTAGTTAAGACACCTCGAGTCGAAAGACATATCAGGTTGAGAGTGTAGGTATATACTGACCTTTTTGGTATCGGAACTGATCTGTCTGGAAACAACCGTTTCATTAGAGAGACGAAAAATTATACGCCACATCCAACCAGTATTGAAAAGAAGGTTCCTCGTTCGTAGAAAATTAAAGTACCGACGTCCGTGGTAGACGTCACTAAAACTTCGTGGGGGGGTGTGTGTGTGTGTGTGTTTCTTTTCGTACAATTCCCTATCAAATGTGACAGATTCATACTAATAGGACAGTTCGATGGAAAGGTAACAAGAGAAGTAGAAGGGGTGTCTTGAGGATAGTGGAAAAGGGGGTAAACCGAGGGTGGAGGAGTGAAACGACCACTCGAATGAACTTTATCTAGAGGAAGAGGTCGAAGCGGGAGAAATGAGAGTACCCTTTCAGTCACGATACCTTAAGTATTCAGGGACACGAAGACCATTTCCGACGAGTAAAAGGGGTTACATCGATAAAGTCGAGAAAAATAAAATAAAAAAAAGACGGTGAAGAAAAAATTATTAAAGACAAAGAGATCTGGGGTTCACAATATACCACAAAACAAAAATATAGACAAGAACTTGAACGAGAGAGCAGGACTCTTAAAAAAAGATGAAGTCACTTTTAAGATGGAACCACTAGAACGGTGAAAGGTGTCGAAATTACGACTAGAGAGCAATATGTCTATTAAGGTTGATTTAATAAGAGGATTCGATATCCAGAGATAGATGTTGACCGTCGAACTGATAAGACGACTACGAAATTTCAGAGGTACAAATTTCAAGTCAGGTAGTAGGAGTACTTCGGTGGAGGATTTCGAGAGATTCGAGGATCGTCTCACGGACTGTTTTTCATTGTGGGCTTGTGTTTTAGATTCACAAGTCATATGTAAACTACTTACTTGCTTACTGAAATAATAAACACAATTACAGAAAAGGTCATTGCCGGATAGGTAGAAGGTAGACAGAAAAGGAAAATGAAGGGACCACCGAGACGGACGTTACGTTCTCTGGAGTCAAACTAGGGACGTACCCCTTCTAGGGGAGCTCTTCTCTTACCGATGGGGTGAGGTCATAAGAAAGGACCCTATAGGGTACCTGTCTCCTCGGATCGTCCGATGTCAAGTACCCCAACGTTCCTCAGTCTGTGATGACTCGCTGAGTCTGAAATTAGTGAAAAGGACAATGGGGTTTAATTTCGGAGACGTGAGTCGTCTGAAACTCCCTAACCCACTCTACGGTCCCGTTCGTACTCTGTCAGTCCTATTGGCCTACTGATTACAAACTATCCGTTTCATTCCCTGACAACATCATTTTTGCCAGAGAAGAGAGAGGTCCGAGATAGAATTAAGGAGGACTGGTTACCCATAGTTTTCGCTCCGGAGGTTCAAATCCGTCGTCAGACTTTGCATCCTCCTGTTTTTCCAACGTCTCTTTATCTGTTTGGGTCTCTCGTGTTATCCTAGTCGCACAAAATCAGTAATTGTGTCTTTCCACTTTAATTTCACTCCTGTAATTCACCTTTAAAATCAATTACACGGGGGTTTTTACGTACACAAACTCTGTGTACAATTACCTTCCAATGACTCCATTGACCCTCGAGGACGGTGGTGTACCCTCCGTCGCACTAAACTTAGATATACAACGGTATCAATGAAGATAAGACATTTGATAACAAAAAGAATACTACCATGTTGACATTTAACGTTACATTCCATACAAATAGACAAGTGCGTATATAATATGAATGATAATGTGTCATTCCCGAAGGGACCACTGGGTCTGACATTTCTTAGACGGACGTTACGGTTTCTGGGTCCAAGTTAGGAGCCCAGTCCTTCTAGGGGACCTCTTCCCGTACCCATGGGTGAGGTCATAAGAACGGACCTCTTAAGGTACCTGTCTTCTCAGACCGTCCGACATCAGGTACCCCAGCGTCTCTCTGTACTGACTTATTGATTGTCAAAGTGAAAAGTAATGTGCAATTTAGGTAAAAGGTCCAATTTTACACATGTATACGTCCATAGGGACCCACCCCAAAATCTTATCAGTCAAAGTTATCAGTTATCAAAGACTAAGTCGTAAATCCAATCTGTATAGAATTCTCTTTTCTTTCCTTTCTCATATCTAAACCCCCCTTAAACTTGGAGTCAAATCCCATTTTACAAGGTTCTATTGGAATTTCTGTATTATGAAAGATATTACAAATCTCAGATTGTCTACAGTGAGTCTTTACAGTACGACAGTGTCATTTTCTTAATTTTCTCCGTCTTCTGGAGATGAACTTGGAACCGAGACGTTGAACGTTAGACTCGGTACAACGTGTTTAATAGATTGGAAAGACTTTGACCCGTAATGGTATACCTTTTTCGCTTCGTGATTCCCCTGCTAGGGCCCATTAATATTTCGTGCTATAGTTATACCTAACCTGTAATAAGATTATACAAAGGGGAACAGTCGGTCGGTCTTCGTACACTTAACACTCTCCTACTTTTTACACTTTTTATTCATCAATACGTCCCGAAGGGACCACCGAGTCGACCATTTCTTAGACGGACGTTACGTCCTCTGGGACCAAGTTAAGGACCCAGTCCTTCCGGGGGACCTCTTCCCTATCCGATGGGTGAGGTCATAGGAACCCGAAGGGAACACCGAGTCGACCATTTCTTAGGCGGACGTTACGTCCTCTGGGACCACGTTAGGGACCCAACCTTTCTAAGGGGACCTCTTCCCTTTCAGATGGGTGAGGCATAAGACCGGCCCTCTACCCCAACGTTTTTCAACCTGTGTTTGATTCACTTAAAGTGAAAGTGACGTCCGAGTCAGTTTTATAAAGTTACACATACATACATTAATGTGAGAATTAAAGAAGTGACTATCTTCCAAGACCTAAAATCGTTGGAGGAAAACAGTTTTATTTGAAGAGAGTAGGGGCAGACACCGCAGACTATAAATAGGTCTGAAGGTAATTTTTATGGTAGTTACAGTTCAGACTGAAAAGATGTCGTAACCGGTATAAGAGAACACTAGCAAAAAGGAAGACAGTTCTGTGTCAGAGTTTCTCAGTGAAACGAGTGGACTTGACGGAGGTAGTTTTTACGTTTGCTTTCCTTCTGACAGAAAACAAGTCCTACCCGTGTTTACTGTCACCACGACAGACCGAGACTTGGTAAAGGTCCTCGGGTAGGACGGTGTTCCGTGAGTCGCGGCATCCGCCCACGTAAGGGTCGTCTAGGTCGTAGAGACTTATCGTGAGACTCACAAAGTCCTCATTCTCTTATCTCAAGTTGTCTTCTCTAGACCGACCATGTTTCTGGGTTCCTTCTCTTTCTTTTCCTTTCCTTCTGTCTTTTCACTCAGTTCCTGTCTTTTGACTCGGTGGGGACGTCCTACGTCGCACGAACGGAGTGTGCCGGGGTGTGCGTCGGAGCCGCGGTGAGTCCCGACAGTCGCTCCTCTTTTCTCTGAAAGTCTCTGTTACGGACAACCCGCTCAAGATCCGACTACATGCCCGAATCTGTAGGCCCAAAACACTCAGTCCGACTCCCACCTCTTTGATTTCGTTCTTATGTCTTCCCGAAAGTACGGGGACAAACTACACTCTCTGCGTCGCCTCTGCGACTCAGAACACACTAGATCATCCCGGTAGAAACTCGACGACACATGGGCTGTTTCCGGTCGAGTCGACACGTTCAAAAAGTTCAGGTCCCTCCTGTCACACTGACGTCAAATACACATTTCGTTAGGGACGAAAGACACCTAAGGTCTAGTATGGTGTCTCATCATGCGTTGGAAGTGTCCATAGTCAGTTTAGTAGCATAGTACTATGGAGGCAGAAGTCTCTGCTGTAAAGGAGAATGAAACCTTTAGTACGGAGTTGAAGGACGGAGAGTAAAATCTCTGTCCCCACGTGTAAAACTCAGTTTAGTATCTGTTAACGGAGTTTATCACAGTAATTCTTAAAAGTAATGGTGCAGAATTAAGATGAGAAAACTATGTACTGAATCTCTTTAATTCACATTCATAGTGTGGGTAATACTTAGATCTCTGAGTGAAGACCCTGTCCCCTCGTTCGTCTATTTTATGGTATCGTTCCACTTTGAATATGGTACACCGACTGGACTGTCTAAAATAGTGTCCACGATGTACACATCTCCGTCTTTCCTGTCAATCGTTACTCCCGGAAAATTTATGTGTGACTCTTTGATAATAACTAAGACAGTCTTTGATATAATGTCGGATTTAGACGGAGTTAGTCTGAAAGGTTGTCTTTATGGACATGGATGGGTTGGATCTCAAGTCATGATAACTATTAATACGAAAAATTTTATTCTGTCTCAGTCTTTGACTCGTTCAACCCCTCTCTAAATGATACAACCTTTCTCACGACTAGATCGTCAGTCGTGTAAACAGAAGAACGGGTCCAAGGGGGTGAAATCTCGACAAAAAGAACCTCGTCAACCAGGACAGACTCGGAGTCAAAGGGGTAGACAAGGAACACTGATTATAGTAGTTAAAACGGATGAGGTATGTCAACGATTTAGTCAGTTTATACTAATACATTTGTGAAACATTCACTATTATATAGTGAATTTATAGTTCGTCACTATAAAACGTATCCCATACCCTCAATTTCCCGAGGGGTCCACCACGTCACCATTTCTTAGACAGACGGCTACGTCCTCTACGTTCAAGCTAGGAACTCAGCCCTTCTAGGGGACCTCCTCCTTTACCGTTGGGTGAGATCATGAGAACGGACCTTTTAAGGTATCTGTCTTCTGGACCTCCCGATGTCAGGTAGTGTTTCTCAACGTGTTTTGACTCACTAACTCACACGTGTGTGTGTGTTTCCTCAATTATTTGAAACCCCTTAAAGAGACATTTTCTGACTGTCACGTCTCGACCTGAACTATCACGATAGTTCATCGAGTGAGATGTGTTCAGAGTTCGTCCTTCTACTCTGACCCTTTCGGAATTTATCCACGGAGTGAAGTAGATGACAGGTACTAGTAATCTTCCTCGGTGTCCTTCCAAGACCCTAGAGGAGGGGATGTAAGGCAGGGTCGGGGAGAACAACGACCTTTCGTCACCCCAGATTGTCCCGTCGGTGTATCTGTGTCCGTTTCGTCCTTGGTCCATGGGGTAATGGGTCCCATTCATTCAATGGTATGACGTGGAACGCCGTCATTAATGGTTCCAGTGGATTAGTTAAAAGAAAGAACAGTGAGGTGTGGTAAGTACGTGTCGTTTGTTGAGGAAAAAAAAGGGGGGATCTCGTTACGTAATTTATCGGATGACTTGCATTTATTAACGTCTTCTTTATTCCGTTTCCCTAAAAAGTCATACGGAATCTTATCGTCAGGGGTTTAAAAAACCGTGGTCCCCGACCAAAGCACTTTCTATAAAAAAAAAGGTGTCTGACTCCCCTATATTCGGTACCCCTCGCCGATATTTATGTCTACTTTGAAGAGAGTGAGTGGGTGACTAGTGGAGGACGACACGTCGGGTTAAGGATCGTCCGATACCTGGTCATAGTACCCAACCCCTGGGGGCACAATCTTATATCTAGTTCAATTGTTACTTCTCTTCGTTCTCGACGAAAAGACCACATCGGTTTTCAAATCCTGAAAAGTTCGGAAAATCGTAGATTTTACACCTTCTCTCAAACTCCATAGTTCAACCTAGAGCCACACCAAAAGATTGTATGATTCCAAACATTTCTTATATCACACACTACGATAACGTAATTTTTGTTAGGTTACTTTGATATATATACATATATATATACATATGTAGGTTTGGTAAACGATAGTGATAACGTGCAGTCAAACCACGAAATTGGGACATAACATATATATATGATTGGGTACTCAAGTATGACTACAGAGACGGAGGTTAGGTCATGGGGTCTCAAGTATAAGTGATAGGAAAAAACGAATAAACATTGAATAGAGAAGTCGTCACTCTTTGCACCGAAGGTGATAGGGTAGGTAAATGAATAAACAAGTCAGCGTGAGGTCACAAGAACGGACCTCTTAGGGTCCCTGCCCCCTCGGGCCACCCGACGACAGATACCCCAGCGTGTCTCAACCTGCACTGACTTCACTGAATCGTCGTCGTCATATACACTTTTCGTCAAAGTTTTAAGTGGTTGATCTCATGAAACACATGTCCAGGAAGTCAGTAACTCGAATCTCAAAGGTTAGTTTTGACAGAAGGTGCCAAGTTATACTGTGAAGGAAAGGAGGGAGGGAGAGAGATCACTCCAAGAGAGTATGTTGTGTCAATCTCAGTGCACGTGTTATACGTAAGGTAGGATCCCAGGGAGTCGTAGGATCAACTATATCTTACAAAAAAAGGAAATGCGAATATATGTCATTTCAAGTGAGAAAACGAAATACCGAGAATGTCAAGACAGTCAAAACTGTCTATGTAACTCAGTAGATAAGTGATGGGAGCACGGTCAAGACAGCAGGATTTTCAAGGGGACACACGAGGGACGATAACAGTTGGTAAAGTAATTTAAAAAAGAAATAATAAGGAAGGAAGATGAAAGAACCTAATAAAAAAGATGGAAGGATTTAATTTAGTAATTTAAGGATTTAAATTGAGTAATTATCAGGAGAAAAGAAGAAAAAGATTTTATTCATAAATTCGAAGTCAAAGGTGATTCATGACGAAAATAATGTATATACGTAAAACTATTACATAGACTAATTTTAAGAAACATTCGTTAAGAGTGAAAGGTAATATTAAAGAAGAATCTGTGTCTCAATAAATATAAAATCTTAAAGATGTTTTCACTTAGAGAAACCCAATCTAAGAACTTTTAACTAAAGATTGAATTAAAGAGACACAAGTCTCTTACATTAGGTACACTATAACTAAGAAGTATTGATCTCTGAGGAAATACCGGTTAACGGCTGATTTCAGGCAGATCAGTTCCGATACCAAAAAGGTCACCAGTACATACCTACACTCTGAACCTGACACTTCTTCCGACTCGTGGCTTTTTACCTACGAAAACTTGACACCACAACCTCTTCTGAGAACTCTCAGGGAACCTGACGTTCCTCTAGGTTGGTTAGGTAAGACTTCTTCTAGTCGGGACCCTAAAGAAACCTTCCTCACTACGATTTCGACTTTGAGGTCATGTCGGTGGAGTACGCTTCTCAACTGAGTAACCTTTTCTGAGACTACGACCCTCCCTAACCCCCGTCCTCCTCTTCCCCTACTGTCTCCTACTCTACCGACCTACCGTAGTGACTGAGCTACCTACACTCAGACTCACTTGAGGCCCTCAACCACTACCTGTCCCCCCGGACCGCACCACGCTAAGTACCCCAGCGTTTCTCAGCCTGTGTTGACTCGCTGACTTGACTTGACTATACAATTTATACTATTTACAAAGTAGAACGAACTTTTTATACATACAACACATCAAACCACCCCGTTCGTCCTCAACACACCAAGTTTAGAAGGTTTGAGAATGACTAGAAAACGCATGAACTGGACATTCCAACATTGGTTCCACTTACCTTTCGACGGTGACGTCAGCACCAAAGAAGGAAACGAAGATGGTTAAAAACGAAACATTAAACTCCGACAAATAATCCATGAAAGTCCAAATTTTTAATAATTTAGAAGAACCGTTTACCGTTAATAAGAGTACTAAATCACTGGGAAATGTATTAATTATTACGTAAAATGTAATTTCAAAGAAATCTACCAATAATCACATCGGAAGAAAACCGTAAACAGACTATATACAAATAAAAAAATCACAGTATAACTGTGACGACATGAGAATATTTATCGTTTGATCTAAGACTAAATTAATAGGTCATTTTAAAGATAAAAATTAGTAAAATCAAGTAAATGTTAATAGTCTACATAACTATATTCATTTACGTAAAGATGGTAAAATAAACTCTGAGAAAAACCGAGTACAAAGATTCAAAAGACAAAGAAATAACGGAGGAAAAACAAAGTATGTCCAATAAAAGAAAAAAAACAAAGGGGGAGTAAATGTCAAAAGTGGTAAACTCTAAAATGGAACATACAACGATTTTAAAATTTAGAATGTGTTAGTCGTTTAAAGGAGAGTAAGACCTCTCACCTCTCACGTCTCCGGAATCTTATAAACACACACTGAATTGTGTGAATATGACAGATCATCAAATTAAAATAGGAATAAACAAAAGATTAGAATTCGTAATCTGTAATAAAAATAACAAAAATAATAAAATATGAGTTATGAACGAAGTTAAATCTTTAATGTAAAAAGGGTTTCATATAATAATTTTATCTTATGGATATCTAGTGGTTAAAAATAAACTTCAATAGAAACAAAGTAACTGTAAAAACTTTCTTTTAAAACGAACAATATGTAAGATGAAACAACAAAAGAGAGGTTTGAAACTTCCATCGTGAGGTAACAGAAGACCGAAGGAAACAATTCTTCCGAAGTAATGGTAAGAAAAAAAAAAAAAAATAAAAATAAATAAAAAAAATAAATTTAAAAATAAAAATGAAATAAAATGAAATGTTATGACACAACCAAAACCGTATGTAACTGTACTTAGGTGGTGCCCACATGTACTCGAGGGTTTGTACTTGGGGGGAGGGGGGAGGATGGGGTGTGGTAAGGAGGCCTAGTAGGGGCACGTGGTCGGGGTTCGTAGGACGTAGGACGTAGCTTGCATCTGACCGCTAAGTAAAGAATGCACTATCATATGTACAAAGTTACGGTAAGAGGGTTTAGTAGGGTGGTAGAGGGAGAGGGAGAGGGAGAGGGAGTCTCAGGTCTTCAGGCGAGATGTGTAGACACAGAGAAAACGACAGAAAGTATGTCCCAGTAGTAATGGTAGAAAGATTTAAGGTATATATACACAATCATATGACATAACCACAAAAAGAAAGACCGAATGAAGTGAGACATATTAACCGAGGTCAAAGTAGGTAGAGTAATCTTGACTAAGTTTACATAAGAAAAATTATCGACTCATTATGAGGTAACACATATACATGGTGTCGAAAGAATAGGTAAGTAGACGACTACCTGTAGATCCAACAGAGGTACATACAGGACCGATAATATTTGTCACGACGCTAACGTTTATCTTGACGGAATACTGGGTCGTTAGGGTGACGACCCGTATGTGTAATGGTAAGAAACTTCCCCTTAAATTGAATTCTGAAAATTCTAATAAAACTAAAAAATACAAAACACCTAATTGACAATATACTGATGTACACATAAAGAAAAATTTCTTAAGACAAACCCTAAAAACACCGAAAGACTAGGTGTACAGGATTATAACCCATCCATATTTAAAGAACACTTTAAAATGGAACTAACCCTATACTCCTAGGTACGAACAGTAGTCAAGACCTTATAACATTAGAGAAATTTAAAACAGAGGAGAGATTTGCACGAGAGAGAATTTACGGTTAATTGGTATCTAATCCGTAAAATAGAAGATACAGAGATTTATACAGATTATATATAAGACAGACGAATAAAGAGATCGAAGTAAGACACATTATAAAAATCAAGATAGAAGATCAAGTCTTGAGTCGTTTAAAAAAGATATTTCCCGGTCTATCATTCGTATCCTTTATAAAACCCGAAATACCCGTGATACCACAGATAGTGTCAATCACATGAGAAGGACATCTCGTTTTCCTCAGTCACCCGTCACACATTTACTCACTCACTCCGAACACAAGACATGTTTAAAATAAGTGTTTCTTTCCACCCCCCGCGACGAAGGTGCAAAGAGTTAGTCGATACTGTAGACGGAAAACTGGATGAGTAATTAACAATTGAAGGTAAAAGATCCACACAAATAGATAACAAAGACGACTACAAAAACGGTCCCAGTGACAAACGAATAAGACGATCGTGAAAAACATCGTTCGTGTATAAGAACCTAATTAGACTCCTTTAAGATTAAGTTCCGGGTCCGACTATTACGAAAGAAGGGTTTTCCTGAACGAGAACAAAAGTGAATCACTATCCTCCACGATGTCTTCGAGAGAATAAAAGGTAGAATCTTTAAGGAGTTAACGCACCCACCATGGGTCAAATACTTCAGTCCGTACACCCCGTATAAGAGTCCTTACTGAGAAAAATAAGTCAGATATCTACACCATCTTTGTCTGACTAAAGGAACGAACGAGAGGAAACGTTCCTATAAATAAAAGATCGGGTAGGAAAGCGACTACCATATCGGGTAAGTTCGTGGGTGAAAAACGTTCGTAGAGTCCAAGTCGTCGGGGATCTCTACCAGAGACTGAGTACCACGTAGGTAGGGGAACTTATATCGGTACCTTCACTTTCAGTGAGTCAACTTAGGCTGAGAAACGTTGGGGAACCTGATATATCAGGTACCTTAAGGTTCGGTCTTGTGACCTCAATCATCGGAAAGGGAAGAGGTCCCCTAGAAGGGTTGGGTCCCTAGTTTGGGTCTAGAGGGTGTAACGTCCGTCTAAAAAATGGTCGACTGGGTGTTCCCTTCGGGTTCTTATGACCTCACCCATCGAATAGGGAAGAGGTCGTCTATAAGGGTTGGGTCCCTAGTTTGCCCTTAGAGGACGTAAAGTCCGTCTAAGAAATGGTAGACTCGATAGTCCCTTCGGGACTTGTATCGGTATCTGAAGGAACTTTAACTGTAAACGGAGATTCCGTCGAGACCACAAGTGTAAGGGGAAGTCAAAGTCGAGGATCAAGTAAAAAGTAAAAGAACGGGAATCCTCTTAAAAAATGAAAAAAATTTCATATTGTATTGTGAATTGTCATATGGATAAAAAAATAAGCCACAAATCCACGAAACGTTACTTCTCCCTAAAAACCTCATAGCACAGTTGGTTAATCCTCGTTTTTAATACACTACTTTTAACGTAAAACTCTTTTTATAAACCTATAGAGATTCCTCTTGGAGGACTCTGGGAGAGGGATTAGGAAGACAAAGTTCGTCGTGGACTAATTGACGGCGAGTAGGTGACGTAGAGACGAATTTATAGCAAGGGTTTGATGTAGGAATGGATTTTAAGTTTAATGTTGTCTCGAAACACAAATACAGGAAGAATTACATTCCATGTGAATGACAGACTAAAAACAAAATACGGAAAGGGATAATATTTGAGACGATTCCGTCCTCTGTAAAGACAATCCAAATATAAAACAGGGGTCATGGACCGGTCATGAGTCATTTATAAGTAACTCATTCAATTTACTTACTGTAACCTGGTAGATAAATGTCTAAAATATCCACTGTACAATCTTGTGAAGTATTTATTTCGAGTGTTAATTCTCAAGATTTACTTAGTTAATGTCACTTAAAATACCGGGAACATTTCTGGGGTATATTGGTAGTTCTAATACAGTAAAACGATATATCTTTAGTCACTGAATTTTGTTACTTTAGGGTAAAATATATATATTAACTTTCACTAATATCGTTTACTATTTTCTAGGGTCAACTATTCCAATCTCCCTTTAATTATTAAGGTACACGATACCCAGTCTTACATTCGACTATTCACGAAAGAATTCTTCGTCAAAACGCTATACATAGTTTACGGACGTTTACAGTAGAATAAACAGGATTGAGTCCGATGGTACCGTTTTATAGTATCTGATGCATCGAATTTCTTGTCTTTACATAAAAGATTGTCAAGGTCTCTGATCTTTAGACTCAAGTCCTACGGTCACACGAACCTAAGACTCCTCCTGGGAGAAGGATTAAACGTCCAATACCGGAAGAGGGACACAAGAATGTCTTCTCTCTCTCTTTCTGACTGAGAAGGAGAAATTGTTTCGTTGGTTAGGTTAGTCTAAACACAAGGTAGGGATTCTGGAGTAAGGTGGAATTCATGATGAATTTTCTGGACAGAGGTTTATGTCATTATAACTCCCAACCCTGATGTCGAATGTTTAAAAATCCCTTTACGTAAAACTAGGTATTATGGTAAATTGGGTTGTTATATGAAAGTCCTTAAATAGGGTTCCTTCGTTAGTCTCCAATTTTTATACATCATATTCTAACCAATAACGTCGTCATAAATACCAGTATTTTTTACCTTTTTCAGATTTAAAGATGATTACCTTATAACCTATTTATCTAACACTATATAGGTATACTACTTTATGATATGAAGGTAATTTTTCGTATAGAATCCTATAAATTTACTACACTCTTTTACAAATATGAAGTAATTTTCTTAGTTTAATGTGTAGTCTTACACGTCATATACATATCTAAATATCTTTCTTCTGACCCAATATAAATGTTTTGTCGTAATGGTCAACAAAGACTAACCCCGTAAATGTTTTTAAAAGCAGAACCACTAAAAGACTTAAGAGGGTTTAACATCACATATATATCAAGAAAGTAAACTTTTTCAATGAAAACTTTTACTATAATCCATAACTAATCTATATTATGAATCTCTTGTGACAATTGGAATTAAGACAAATAAAAGTAAAATTTTAGGAGAGTTATAAAATAAAAAGAAATTGAGTTCTTAACACACGTCATTACTAAAATCAAACCAAGATCCTTTCCGGTCATTACTTTATGAACTATTGATAGGAAATTCCACGAAGTCAGTACAGACTGAGACACTGTGGTATCTACCGTCGAGTGGTCCGACAGGGCAGGGACCCTAAGAGGTCCGTTCTTGTGACCTCACCCAACGGTAAAGGAAGAGATTACGTACTTTCACTTTTTACTTTCACTTCCGCGAGTCAGCACGGGCTGAGGGTCGCTGGGGCACCTGACGTCGGGTGGTCCGAGGAGGTAGGTACCTTAAAAGGTCCGTTCTCGTGACCTCACCCAACGGTAACGGAAGAGGATGAAATGGTATTTTTGATTCAGTGTTTTAACGTATAGAAGTAGCACAATTTAAGGACGAGAAAAACATCTTCATAGATTTTGGAGGTTTCTTTTATCGTATGCAACCTTTAAGTTTATACCTTTCCTAATCCTACCTTCTCCCAAACCTTTTTCTCTTATGCTAAAAATTTAAAGTAGAGGTTCTATAAACGTGGATCTTTTAACCAAAGAAGATAAAGTCACTTACATATCCACATCTTAATTATAGACGAAGATCTATAAATTTTAAAGTCCCCTTCACTTTCTTGTGACTAATATATAACATACTGGTAGATTCCCTATATAGGAAAACAAACTTTGTTATCCTCCATAATATCTAATCTCTTCCTTTTACTCTCCAATGACAAAAGAGGGAGTCGAAGGTGGTAAAGAGTAAGAGCGTGACACAGAAAGAGAAAAAAAAAGTAAGACAAGTGTTTACCTATAACCACCCTTTATGTGCTTCATGTTTCACTGAAAACGGACGACACGAAGTCCGTCTTAACTGTTAAGTCTTTCTGGTGGGAGGTCCACAGAGAGGGGAAGAGTGAGAGAGACCACCTTCGGTCCTACAGTATATAGGGAGTAGTCTCTCCGGTCCACTTTTCGTCGGTCATTCTTTGAGTCTCCGTGGTACTTGAAATAGTAAACGGATGAGAAATGAATATTTAATAGAAAATGGTGTTTGGTGGTTTGACGGGTTCTATTCGTTTGAAGGGACTCCCCAACTCCTTCCTTCTCCACACACTCCTCCCCTTTCCTTTAGTGTAGTTAAATGGTCTGAAAAAATACGTCATAATTAAGGACCCCATAAATAAGTTGGATGTCTAAAGGGTCCGTGAGACAACGTCCACCATACGGGTGACGATCTCTAATATTTCGTTTCCCGTGTAAATAGGAAATTCATAGATCTGCGACAGGACTACTACCTTCACCAATTCCTTTATTGGTATCCGGACTGGAACACCGAGTCATTATTTCTTAGGTAGACGGTTACGTCCTCTGCACCCAAGTCAGGGACCAGACCCTTCTAGGGTGCACGGAACCTCGTTGATTCGGGTACACGGAGTCGCCGGCTCAGACACGACATCTCGGCCCCTCGACGTCGATAACTCCGGTGTACGGTGTCGATGACTTCGGGTGCACGGAATCTCGGGAATGAGACGTCGTTCTCCTCGGCGACGTCACGCTCCGGGCTCGTGGTGTTGATCTCTCACCGGGGGGATAAACGTTGATCTCTTGCGGGCTCACGTCGTTGTTTCTCGGTCGTGTCGGTTTTTATTTACGATTTTTTTAATATTTTTCTTTTACTAGCATCTTTACAATACCGAAAGTAACTCATTATCGTGTTTACGAGGAGTAGGGGTTTACCACAAAAAATTCACCATTAACACCCTTCTAGGGTACTAACTTATTAAGGTCCTACGTGGTAATTTCGTTTAATTTGGGTAAGGAAATGACAGTTAGAAGAGTCTGGAGTGTCAACGGGAGTCTTGGAGGTCCTTCAAGAGTACTAAACATCATAAGTTTTTATTTTATGTACCCGACAAAGTGGGAAAAACAACCCCAAACAGTGGCTTAGCAACGAGGAATTTTATGCCACCATCGACCATTTAGTAGAAATGAATTTAAACACGTCTATTTTACCTATAATTTTACGGTCTTAAACATAACCAGAATGTCCGGAGACTTTGCAACATACTACGACTCTTTGCCCGATGTTTTGTGTATTTGATAGACGACAGGACAGTTCCCTTCCCTTCGATGGACTAATCAGGTACAGACTTGTAAATCCGTCCAGGGGAGACACTATAAAACAGAAGACGAGTTTATGGATTGAGACGTTGGGTCAAGATGTGAGAAAAGGAGAGTCGAGAAAGAACTTTATGTCACCTTAGTAGGAAAGGGAAGTACCTTTGACTAAATAATGGACTTGATGGGGTTTCCGGTAGTCTCTAATATCTTTTACCTACCCATTATGACACGTAGGGAGAACAAGACGTCCACAGAAAAGTCTCGTAGACGGAGTGAAATCTGGAACCGAGTCAGTCAATTCTTAGCCGGACACTAAGGCCTCTGACGTCATTAAGTCCTCAAGTCAAGTCAAGTCAACGAGTCAGCACAGGCTGAGACGATGGGGTACTTAACGTCGTGCGGTCCGGAGGGACAGATAGTGGTTGAGGGCCTCAAGTGAGTCCGAGTACAGGTAGCTCAGGCACCACGGTAGGTCGGTAGAGTAGGAGACAACAGGGGAAGAGGAGGACGAGGGTAAGGGAGGGTCGTAGTCTCAGAAAAGTTTACTGAGTTGAGAAGTGTACTCCACCGGTTTCAGGATCTCAAAGTCGAAATCGTAGTAAGGAAGGTCTCTTTAGGGTCCCGACTAGAAATCCTACATGACCAACATAGAGGAACGTCAGGTTCCCTGAGAGTCCCCAGAAGAGGTTGTGGTGTCAAGTTTTCGTAGTTAAGAAGCCGCGAGTCGAAAGAAGTGTCTGGTTGAGAGTGTAGGTATGTACTGGTGTCCTTTTTGGTATCGGAACTGATCTGTCTGGAAATAACCGTTTCATTACAGAGACGAAAAGTTATCCGATAGATCCAACCAGTATTGAAAAGAAGGTTCCTCATTCGTTTTACCGACAGACTCCTCCGGAATGTTTAAGTCCTCTGGGCCCAAGTTAGGGACCTAACCCTTCTAGGGGACCACTTGTTTTACCGTCAAGTGAGGTTATAAGAACGGACCCTTTAGGGTACCTGTCTCCTCGGACCGTCCGATATCAGGTACCCCAGCGTTCTCAGTCTGTCCTGAATCACTGATTTGGCGGTGGAGTGAATCTCAAATACAACACGAGTAATACCTTCCTTAACCATTAGTACTGTACTACAGTGTATATATCTTCCCAAGACAAACGAAATTTCACGAATTACACGGTCTAACTATCTATCATGTTTATGTTGTAACGAATCAAGTACTTCCTTAACTCACTTTAATTAAAATGTCCGGAATTATACACATATCCCAGATAAAAAAACCTACTGAGACGGGAAGTTTTTTCCGTAAGACACACATGCACACATGCGTGTCCGTGCGTGTACACGTGTGCATCACCGAAGACACTTTTGTCTTACGTCGGGTATCCGTCTACAGTCCAGTCTGTAGATTCGCACTTACTTACCGTCTTTCACGACAATATACTGACGAAAAATTCTTAGAAAGTCCACTATTAATTGTATCTGTGTTGACGAACACCGTAAGTCAGTGAAAAATACATTATGGTCTTCCTTCAAGATACAGTAAACTGTCATAGCAAATAAAATTTTTCATATAGATGATAACTTGACACGGAATATTAAATAAGTATAGAATTTGAATAAAGAGGATTGTGAGAGAAAAATAATTTTAGTACATTGAAGTTATTGATGTCTGGAGTCCTTTTTTACTTTTCTATATAAGTGAGAACCCTGTACTCGTGCGGGAAGGAAGAGTAACCTTGGTGAAATTATATCATCCGTCTTTCAATTTGGGGTCAATTGTAAGCTTAATCTTTTGACCAGAAGAAACAATGTTAAAATTTATTGGTGTAAAATCGTAGTAATAACAGTTACAGTTTCTCCGTCACAATAAAAATGAAAATAATAGAGTCCTTTTTATTAGAGAAGAATTCTAAATTTCGTGAAGTAAAATGATTATTATCACAAATCCATTTGTGATTTCTAAAAGACGAATCATATTTACGTGTCATTGAAAACAATCTCTAGAAAAATGGGTCTTAAGAACTGATATTAAGGACGATGACAAACGAAAAGTTTTTAAAGGATGAAATGGATGACAATATATTACTTCTGTAAGGTTTATCACGTACGGTATAATTATGATTATTCATTATTATTACTATATACACTATAATAATTAAGTACTTAAGAATATCAGGATATATCGACTGTAAAAGATAAGATGTAACGTGAGTAAGTATAAAAATCGTAAATATATAACTCACAATTGGTATACGGTCGATCCCAAGTCCCGTAATCATGTCGTGTCTCCTCTGTTTACATATAGTACAATCTGCTGCAGTTAGTAGATCATATATTACCGTCTGTTATTTCTCCGGACACCTTTACCCTCTACTGTGAGAATGTAGCCCATCAATCTCTACTGGAGCAATTAGGACTCAGTACAGTGATCTCTACTCTTACTTCCGTCACTCTTTCGGTGTACACACGGATCCCTTTCCGAGGATCCGCCACCTTCGAAGTGTACTTTCCGGTACTCCGTGTCGAGTGAAGGACACAAACTGTGGACCCCATCCCTCCGGTCGTACCGACGTCACTTCCCTGAACGAAACTCGTCCGTCTCTTGTCTCACCCTAAAACCGAAAATGTCACTCGCAATGGAGACGTCCCCATACTGAGGACGAACTTTTACCGAGTGTCATCACGTGTCGGTTATGAGACTATTTCTTTTCTGACTCTCTCTTTCTGGTACAAACGACATCAGTATGGGTCCCCTCTCTGACACTACTTGCTGTCGTTGTTCCCCTCGTCTTCACCAGCCCCATCAGTCAAGACTTATTCAAAACTTGTACATCGACTGTTAAATATTTGACTCGAACATTTTTATAACATAAAATTTAGAGGGGAATGGGACTCAGATGATCCATTCACAAGTATTTATACTGACCAAACTTAGAGAGAGTTCCGAAGACCCTCATGGATACGATATACTTTCTCGTTTAAAATCCTAAAGGAAACAATTGCAGACAAAATTGACTTAATGACTACACTATCATTCACAAAATTTAACATCACTATAAAGTCGAGAGACGGAATATGTTCATTGTCTTTTACACACTACACTTATTCGCACTGTAGACTACCTAGTTACTTTTTCGTTCTCTTAACGTCCTTTTGTAGATAAAGAGGAAATAACTGACACGGTTTCGGAAACTGACACCCCTAGTGTTATTTGACACCTTTTAAGACTTTCTCTACCCTTATGGTCCGGTGGACTGGACGGAGAACTCTTTGGATATACGTCCAGTCCTTCGTTGTCAATCTTGACCTGTACCTTGTTGTCTGACCAAGGTTTATCCTTTTCCTCATGCAGTTCCGACATATAACAGTGGGACGAATAAATCGAATATACGTAACATGTAGTACTCTTTGAGACCCGACCTCCTTCGTGTCCGATCTTAGTTCTAACGACCCTCTTTATAGTTATTGGAGTGTATACGTCTACTGAGGTGGGAATACCGTCTTTCACTTCTTGATTTTTCGGAGAACTTCTTCCACTTTCTCCTCTCACTTTTTTAACCGAATTTCGAGTTGTAAGTCTTTTACTTCTAGTACCGTAGACCAGGGTAGTTAAGTACCGTTTATCTACCCCTTTGTCACCTTTGTCACCGACTGAAATAAAAAGACCCGAGGTTTTAGTGACGTCTACCACTGACGTTGGTACTTTAATTTTCTGTGAGGAACCTTCCTTTAAATACTGGTTGGATCTATCGTATAATTTTTCGTCTCTGTAATGAAAGAGGTGTTTCCAGACAGATCTGTTCCGATACCAAAAAGGTCACCAGCACATACCTAAACTCTCAACCTGATATTTCTTTCGACTCACGACTTTTTAACTACGAAAACTTGACACCACAACCTCTTCTGAGAACCCCCAGGGAATCTGACGTTCCTCTAGGTTGGTCAGGTAGGATTTCCTTTAGTCAGGACTTATAAGTAACCTTCCTGACTACGACTCTGACTTTGAGGTTATGAAACCGGTGGACTACGTTTCTCAACTGAGTGACCTTTTTTGGGACTACGACCCTTTCTGACTCCCGTCCTCCTCTTCCCCTGCTGTCTCCTACTCTACCGATTTACCGTAGTGACTGAGTCAACTGTACCCAAACCCACTTGAGGTCCTCAATCGCTACCTGTCCCTCCGGACCTCATGACGCCAAGGGCCCCAACGTTTCTCAGCTTGTGCTGACTCGTTGACTTGACTTTGACTTTTCTTCAAGGTGGTAACAAAGAAGAGTTTATATCGAAGGTAAAAAATAATCGCCAAAGAAAATAACGAGACATAAAAGAAAAATTTGTATCTCCTTCCTGACGGGACCTTCAGGGCACCAATTCTGAGGTACGAAGGTGACGCCCTCCGTGTTCAAACTAGGGACCCACCCCTCGATTCTAGGGTGTACGGAGTACTACGTCGTTTTTTTTTTTTTCTTCTTCTTTCTGTCATTACGTACTCGTGATTTTCGGGACCTAAACCTTACATTCTCTGCATCTAAGTTCAGGTCCTAGGACAGGACTGTTCGACACTGGAATTCCTTCAGTGGATTGGAGGGACTCGGAGTCATCGGAGGAGAGAACCCCTGATCTCTCTTCTAATGACACAAGTCGGTTATAATGATATGTAGATTTTGTCGTCTCATGGGTCACGTAACTAGTAATGACACAAACAAAATTATTGCTAGTACTGTTCTTCTATAATTACTGTGTCTTCATAAACGTAAAGGACCCTTCTTATTAAAATCTTCCTCAACAATGAAACTCTGAACTCATGTCGATTCAACGGTAAATCGGAGTTATAAAATCTATATCTTCCAGTGAAGTATGTGGACTATAAATCATGTATCGGACCATATAACCACATATGTATCAGACCATATAACCCAGAAGTGAACATCGAGTCTACCATTTCTTAGGTGAACGTTACACCCTCTGGAGCCAAACTAGGGACCCAACCCTTCTAAGGGGACCTCTTCCCCTACCGATGGGTGAGGTCATAAGAACGGACCTCTTAAGGTACCTGTCTCCTAAGACCGTCCGATGTTAGGTACCCTAGCGTTTCTCAACCTGTGGTGACTCACTGAAAGTGAGTGACTGTACGTGTGATTTTATTCCTGCACACTTATTCTCGTCCAGGTTTTATATTTTACATAAATTGGACAGTCTACACATGGATTAAATCATTATTCGAGTCATCTTGCTGTCGGGAAGGCATACTTATTGGCAGACATAGAGTCACCTCCACTGTGTTCACTGTGGGGGGACTGAAAGAGTGAGGAATGGCTGACTTGGGGACCGAGGTAAGTCAGTCCGTCCGTCACACGGGGGCACTTGGAAGTATAGTGGACCGCTGTATCAGATAGTGACACCTAATCAGAGGAACCTATCAACTTTGTCATTTTAAGTGAGTTTATATTAGTACACCGTAGGCAGTCTCTCGGTCTAGTTCACGACACAGTCAGTCTTGTTTTTGCTATTCCGGAGACGAGAAAAAGTTCAAACGTATCCACATAAATTACTTTATTAGTGGATGCTGAACCACCATTCTCAAAAATACGATACATAATTATTATTGTATTACATCAATTGTCAAAAGTAGATGGGTCTAAGGGTTTAATTACTTAATACATCTATTTTGAGAGGTCAAGTTGAAGACACTAGCAACCGTTATCCGTAAGAACCCAATATCAGACCTAAAACACGATAATAAACGAGCTATCCATTATTGAGGTTTCATTTGCACTTTTTTAGGTAACAATTTAATAATATTTGGCGACCCCAATCGAGTATCAAGTAACGAGGTCTTAAATTTCAGTCTGAAAGAAAAAAGAAGAATTTCTAAAACTTTCTGGTTATAAAACGGTAATCAAAAAAAAAAAAAAAGTCAATTGAAAGTTTGACGTAAAGTCACCTAGTCTTACTTTATATTAACATACATTATAAAAGTTTCGTATTTAAGTTCGTCCTAAGTCGAAAGACTTTATTATTTAATAAATGAGACAAAATCTTTTTTTAAGAGTCTGAAATGACTATCGACAAAAAAGACTATACTTATCTTCCAGAAATTCGGTCAGACTAAGTCCATATTAGAATCTTAATTAACGAAAATAGGATGAACTGATCAAATATTTATAGTTTTAACTTGTGTGTGTATATGTCTCTAGGAAAACATCTTTTGTCAACCTTGTCGTTTAGGTTTAGAACCACCCTTTCAATAAAAATTTTAGGTAAAAAAAGTATTAGGAGTGAAGATGGATAAAATATGTATTTGTAATTTTTAATCATTCAAGTTTACCATTCAGAAACCCTTAATTTTATATTAGAATTTTTTTTATTCAATTAACCTGTTTCTTACTAACCACGATTCTTTACGCTTTCTAAGTAAAACAACTTGACATATTTATACATTTCAATTACTTTTTCAGGACATAGAAAAAGAGACAAAAATTGTTTCTGTCAATTTAAGTGTATAACTTTTAAAATCTACTCATGATATGATGGTCTATATAAAAAATTAAAAATAAAAATGAAATAAAATGAAATGTTATGACATAACCAAAACGGTATGTAACTGTACTTAGGTGGTGCCCACATGTACACTAGGGTTTGTACTTGGGGGGAGGGTGGAGAGAGGGATGTTGTAGGGAGACCCAGTAGGGGTACGTGGTCGGGGTTCGTACGACATAAATTTAACTATGTCTTATTTAAGACTTAGGTACGATAATCCATATAAAATATAAAAGTTAAGATTAGAGAATCATTTTCTTATGAAGACAGGCCAGTAATGGAATTAAAGTATTCGTATAAACCAATTCGTGTTTTTAGAACTTTGTATCCATCTGAAAGAAGAGACACACAAAAGTAAGTTTACAAATATAAATTAAATATAAATTTGTTTTTTTTTCTCGTCATTTAGTGATGTGTGTAGGTTTTACAGAAAAGAAATATCGTTAATTTTAATTTAGAGATTAAGTGTAATCGAGTTTAAAATAAACCTTCTCTTCGTCAATTCTGTAAAATCGAATGCAAGTCATATAAGAAATATTATTAAGGTAAGTCCTATAAATTAACCAGTTGACAAACCATAGTGATATTTTGTGAAAAGTAACGGTAAGAGTTCCTGATCAATAACAAAAGACCTAGACGTTTGATAAATAACAATAGGAAACGGAACTTCCGAGAGATTTTCTCTTATTTACGGAAGGTAAGTAAGGTCCAGTTTTATACCTCGTTTGCTGACGTTTGTGGAGGTTATTTCAAAGTGACATCTGTATTCGAAATACATATGACACTTGGTGACACGTAAAAGGAAATACTAAAACTAAAAAGTCCCTTTATCTTTTTATATTTTATATAAGTAAAAGATAGTGATTTTAATGACTAAGATGAAAACAAAGTCCGGACTACCTTAACCTTGACAAAGTCACCTTCTTTTTCTCTCTAAACTCCTCTATTTCCTTTCTGAGAGAAGGGAAAATCTCTTAGTCTATTCGGTAAAGTCCATATATGAGGTAATCATGTTCACAAACGAACGAATTAAGTGAGTTAGAAGATTAGAGGATGTTTACACCTAATACAACAAGATGATGGCGAGTTCTTGATAGTCAATCGAAGAGGAGGTAACAAACGTTCCATACTATATGTGTAAGGAGGTAGTCACCAGAGGAAGAGTCGGACGGAAAAGTTAAAGGTGTTGAGTAATCCATCGTGGGTGGGGGACGTTATAGGTAAGGTGAGTGTGACAGAAGAGTCGAAACGTATTCGACAAGGCAGTCGAGACCCGTACAAATGGTGCGTTCCTCTGAAAGAGTAAATAAGGTTGTCTCTCACCTTTTGGACTTCAGAAAATAACAAGTAGTAGACATGATACGGGATCAGTGGGTAGTGGATCATTCCTGTATGTAAAGAATTCAGGAATCAATAGGAAAATAAATGTACGACACTCTTATTCCTGGTGTCACGTGGACCGTGTCAAAGAGTCAGGTTTTTTTACTTCATGACTGTGATTCTTTGTAACCGTCCTACTTTCTATTTATAGAACTATTATAAGGAAAAAAAGGTACTAATATGTCCCGAATTATCTTGAATTGCCAGTTTTCGTCTTACTACGGAAAAAGATAATGAGAGTAGTAATCTAGGATATTTTACGACGGTACAGTTACATAACATAGAATATCGTGTAGACAGTACAACACCCATACATTAAACCTTAGTAAAACATACTTGAATAATTTTTTATTTAAATCAATTATAACGGGAGTTGTCAAACTTTTGTGACACTAAATTGGTACACTTGTCACATACCGACGAGACTCAGAGGCAAAGGAATAAACATTATACTTTGCGAATCTGAGACACTAAAAAATTTTACTAGGACTTCCTTTTTTAATAGTATCCTATACGATAAGTAGACAAAGGGACGTAATCACTAAAGTCGACCTCGACTACGGAGGTTGAATTCCATTCACTTATTCCCTCCTAAATGAAACAGTACCATTAACCCGGACCCGGTCAGTAAGTCACGACAGGAATCTTTACGACACGTACTCTGTCTTAAGAACCTCTTAATACTCTTAATAAGACAGGTTTTCCCGTTATTTAAGTGTAATCGTTTGTGTAAACGTCTCCTATAAATACGTAAACGACGGTTTTAATCATAGAAAGTCCGACATATCTGTGGTAATATAAGTAACACATACAGTAAATTACTTTTATATATCAAAAAGACAACAACCGTAATAACTCTACGTCGAGTAGTAAGTCAATTTATAGACATAGTCCTTGATGTATTCAGAGGTACCAATAAACATCATCACGAGAGTACAGGTTCATTGTCTAGTGGAGTA
The DNA here is from genome assembly GCA_006410555.1 of Capra ibex. NCBI lineage: Eukaryota > Metazoa > Chordata > Mammalia > Artiodactyla > Bovidae > Capra > Capra ibex. The sequence goes on from SJYO01052474.1 coordinate 26,731,361, forward strand.
TAACCAGATTTGTTTATCTACGTATACAAGTGAATGTGCGTCGAGAGTCTATTCCACTTGAAGCTATGTCCGACTTAAATCATCGGTCTCGAGGTAAAGAAACACAAAGAGTGTACCGAGAGAAAAAAGTCCCCCATCGAAATCGGGATCTACCTATCGTTCTGGTCCTTAAGGAACCGGAGTGTAAGCATGTACCTCCAAATTCCCCTTCGATCATCTCCGAGAGAAAAAGACACTAAGAGAGGATTCTACCTTTCAACGGAATCTTCTAGGACCATTTGATGGAGAGTATAGAGTAAACGGGGTCTATCCAGTATCCGGACCAGGAATTGGGTTGAGTCCGGTCTCCTTCGGGTACGTGATCTACGAATGAGTGACTGTTCGGTACCCTGGTGGTACTAACTCAGTCGGACCAGTCTTGGTCGGGTGGTCCCTGGAAGGTGGTGTCATCTTCAACACTTCACACTTTCACAATCAACGAGTCAACACAGGCTGAGAAATACTGGGGTACCTGATATCGGACGGTCCGAGGAGACAGGTACCCTAAAAAAAGTTCTGTTCGTATGACCTCACCCAACGGTAAAGGAGGAGGTCCCCTAGAAGGACAGGGTCCCTATCTTGGGTTCAGAGGACGTAACGTCCGTCTAAGAAATGGTAGACTCGGTCGTCTTACTGATAACGGGTGTAGTAAATAACATAAGTAAAGGAGAGAGAATACCAAATAAAGAGATGAAAAGACATTTCAGACATTTCTACATGAGCTTAAGAAAAAGTAAAAATAAAGAAACTACATGATTTCTACTCTCGATTTGGTTTGATGAGATCTATAAAACCCGACTGAAAATATAAGGGAAAACTATATACATGTCAAACATATTTAAAATACTCAAAACAAAAAGGACTCAGGTATCTTTTGACCTACTCTCCCTTACTCCAATTTTATTTTGTCTCCTTTAAAATCCAAAGGTATATCTGTTCAAACCTTCGTATAAATTTAATAGGTACTTCTAAAAGGATTCCTAAGACAGTTTACTAGAAGGAATCGGTAAATAGTTATGTAATTTTAAATCTCTCTTGTATTTAATGAATAGTTGAGTGTGATTTCTTCATTGGTCTCATGATAATTATCGAGAACGTATTTTTTCAATAAGTTCGGGTTAACACAAAGTCTTTACTTAAAGTTTCTGTGTCTATTTCATTCCGTTTAATTTAATTTGTATTTACTCCCTGAAGACCAATTTCTGTCGTCCAATTTACGTACAGACCGAGTCGAAGGAACGTCTTGGATTGGTTTTGTTGTCTTGTCATAAAAAGTCTTCTATCTTTGGATGTTTCTGTTCTTACTTTCTCCCTTTTTACATTTTTTTTTCAAATTTTACACCTTCAGTCTACTTACCCACCATAGAGTAAATCGGCGGGTCCTTTTTGACCTAGTATTTGACCTTCATCCCTTTTTCTTTCTTCGTTAGACTAAATACAGTATGTTAGCGGTTTTGTAAACCTTGACGGTCAACATTTGGGAGGACCTTTAATTCTGATCCTGCTAAACGACATTTAGACGAATTCTGTGTGAATCTAGGGGTCTAGAGAAAAGATTGAGTAGTCGATCCGACGACGGGGAGGGGAAGGGATCGTCTCGTGACGTCCAAAAAAGGGATCTCTCCCATTTTAATCTCCCATGGACCCGACTCCACCTCCTCCCCTCCTTTGTCCGCGTCGACCTCAAACCCTAATATATCTTTGCACCCCTAATTTATTTACAAATAAGACTTTAGACTCTTAGTGTCGGAAGAGGAAGGTGGAGTGCGTGAACCGTGGGTTTTGCGACCGTCCGTTTGTCCGAATATGGAAGGTATGTATAATATTCACAGAAGGGGACCCTGAGACTGATCGGGTTCTCTTTTCTGGATTTCGACACTTTTTATTTCTGAGGGTGTTTTGTCGAGTCGAGATCAGGGACAGTCGTTTCTGGTGTCATATGTGTATGGGTGGATCCACACATATCGAAGACAAATCAATAAATTATTACTTCAAAACTTTTACTAGTCTGTCGGTTCCATTCCGAAGTCTATAAACTCCTTTCATAAAAGACATCCTGAGTTTCGGGTTTGTTCATTATGTTTTGTCGTTGAACCCCTTTTTTTTGTCTGATATACCCCCTTTTTTACCACCTCCTCCACCACCCTTAGATAATAATTATATAAGTCTCTCTAAACTCTTATATCTCATAAATATTTTGTTTGTGTTCTAAATTTTTTTCTTAGAATGCCTTTTTATTCTCGAGAATATTTAACTACGTCTACTGTGTTTGTTATGCATGTGTGATGACTTTTTAATTCAATTACTTTGGAAGGTTTTTCATCCTCTCACTCTTCCTATCCTTTTATCCTTATGCCAACCGGGAAGGACAGGATTCTCAACCTGATATTTCTTTCGACTCGCGTCTTCTTAACTACGAAAACTTGACACCACAACCTCTTCTGAGAACTCTCAGGGAACCTGACGTTCCTCGAGGTTGGTCAGGTAGGGTTTCCTCTAGTCAGGACCCACAAGTAACCTTCCTGACTACAACTTCGACTTTGAGGTTATAAAACCGGTGGACTACGTTTCTCGACTGAGTAACCTTTTCTGGGACTTACGACCCTTTCTAACTCCCGTCCTCCTCTTCCCCTACTGTCTTAAACTCTACCAACCTACCGTAGTGACTGAGGTACCTGTACCCAAACCCACCTGAGATCCTCAACCACTACCTGTCTCTCCGGACCGTACGACACCAAGTACCCTAACGTTTCTCAGTCTGTGGTGACTCGTTGACTTGACTTGACTTGGATGAGATCATAAGACCGGACCTCTTAAGGTACGTGACATATCAGGTACCTCAGTGTTTCTCATCTTGTGCTGACTCTCTGAAAGTGATGGTTCAGTCACAAAGATCTAATACTAGGCCCTTCCTCCTCAGACCCGTCTAGGGTCACTGTGGGACTGAACTCTTCTGTCTCGACTCTCAGGTCCTTTACATTCCGTCGGTCTCAAAAGTTGAGTTTCAAGACTTCCTCTCTCATCTGTCTGGACGTCGATAAACGACTCCCAGGGGGACCTCAGAAGTCGATTCCTTATTAGACACGTAGTGACACTTCTTTGACAAGCTTCAACCCGTTTCTTAATGCACTTTACTAAGATTCCCTAAAGAAATGTGTCTCGATCCTGACCAAAGTCAAAGGTTATAGATTTTATCTTCGGATTTAGTACTCGTAGTCCCTCTTGTCTGTTAAAACGGAGTCATCACCTCTTTTTTAATCGGGACCTCATTTGTGACAGTACCAGAAAGGATTCCTGCAAATTTTGGTTCTAAGTATATTATTTTGATAAAAGTCCATTAAATTGACGGAAGGTCTTGTTTTAAGTTCTTATAAATTTCCTTCTGTTTTCAAAAGTCGGTGGTCATAACATTTCGTTGTCACAGATTGTAGGTCAGATTGTAAGAGTCGTATGTTTCTTTATCATTTTATGTTGGTTATTTCTCTTATTTATGTTCGTTTTCACTTTTACTGTGACTTCTATCTTAATCACTTGTTGTCATAATTTTATTAATAACAATGGCGTACGGTATACAAATTCGACAATTTACGTAGCACCCTTTGGATGTTGATTGTAGTATGAATTACCATCTTTTCCTTCTTTCTCACTTACAGAAGGTGGAAACTAGTTTTCGTTCCGTTCTGATACATGAGTTTTTAGTTATTAATCACAACACATCTCAGGTCATTATCTGAGTGTATGTATACCAGTCAACTAAAAGTTGTTTACATATTTATTAAACGTTTCACATGAAATAAGTTATGTACTTTGACTGATAATCTATAGGTTTACATTTTATTATTGGATCTAGATATGGAGTATGGACCAGGTTTTAAATTAAGTTCTACCTATCTGTATCCTTTGTTTTAGACACAGTAACCTGATTCGTGTCTACGAATTTACTTTGTGGTTTTAATACTAAGTATTTACCTTCCTACAATGGAACTTAAAAAGTTGTAATTCTTGAAAACTAGAAGGTTTCTGAGACATTCCCTTAGAGTCTTACCTTCTTTTATAAATATGTTATGTATAAGGAGTTTTCTGAAGATAGTTGTTATATTGTGAAAAAAAAAAACCGACATGGTGTACTGAACGTCTTAAAGTCAAGAGACTGGTCCCTAACTTGGACCCGGTGTCGTCATTTCCGGAGCTGAGGAGCCAGTGGTCCCTTGAGGGATATTTATTGAATTTTGTTATTCTTTATTTTGTTGGGTTATCTTTCAACAAAACTGTCTATGAAGTAACTTCTACATTGTAGTACTACTTTTCCGTGTATTTTTATACAAGTTGTAGTAATGAGAAATCCCTTGATATTGGATTTCGGTGTAACTAACTGTCTTTACATTTTACTATGTTGAGTGAAACATTTTATCAAACACTAAAAATTTTTTACTTTGTGGATTCCATACTGGGTCGATAAGGTGAAGATCCATAAAGGGGTTCTCTTTACTACCGTATATCGGTGTCTTTCTGAAACTATACTTATAAATATGGTCGTAAAAGTATTATCGGTTTTATACCTTTGTTCAGTCCACTGGTAGTTGTTTCTTACCTAATTTTTTTTCATGATCTAATGAAGACTCTTTACTTTTCCTTACTTTACAATTACGTAACGTTATCGTACTTTCCTATAGTTTTGTCGACTCTCTTCAGTCTGGATTTTTTCAAGTATGACATACTAAAGAGAATTGAACCTTAGTGTCTTTTATATTTGATTTACTGTCATTTACTCGTCAACGGACCCGGGGTCCACAACCTTCCTTTACAACCCCCAGTACTTATACTTATAACGTAAACAACGACACTACCCAAGTGCGTACATACGGTACCTATGTATAACGGTTTTAAATAGTTTCACTTATGAAATATTTATGCACATCAAGTAAGATACAGTGAATATGGAGATTTAGATAAAAAAATTCAATTCATGAAGAGAAAGTAACACCCTTGAATCATCCTATTATAGATTTTGACCTGTTAATTTTTAAATTTTACAATAGTACATCCAGTCCCTATACTGTAAATTTATGGTTTTCTTAGTCGATTTTCAAATCTTGTACAAAAGGATCTCTTTAATGAACTTTTCACCCTACCTTGACTGTTTTTACCTGAATCCAAAAAGTATTTTTAGGGGAATCTTCTTCAAAGGAAAATCCGATACACGTATACATTGAAACTATTTTTATTTATGACATAAATTTAAAAATTAAATTTTAAGTTTCTTTTCTTTATCAAATTAGTAACCCGTCTAGATACGTCCGAGTATAAAGACACATTAATTAACTGATTTCACTTTTAGTCCCACTGAAATTAAATAAGTCTGATTCATAATTTGAGCCAACTTAAAATAAACTATTAAGTCACAAAAAGTGAAACGAATCGATAATCTCTCGATAGTTTCACCATTTTTGGGTTTTATAAATAGGACTTTTCGTCTTGTTTTACTAAGGGAAGAAAAGTTTGAACAAAACACTCCTAATTAATTCGAAGACATATCAATAAAAGACATAAAATAACTAAGTCCTAATGAACATGAGACATTTACACAATTTAATAAATGTGTAGTGCCCGTCGATTACGATTAAGTCTTGTATGGGTCACCCTGGAGTCTCCGGACTTTACGATTTACATTAGACACCTAGTCATTGTAAGGTAAGTATTTTACACAGTGGGTGTCCAATTACCTTTATTTGTTATCCTTTCTGTTACCCACCTAATACGTTTATACGACTTTTCTAAATTCGTCCTCCTCGCCTGATGTTCTTGGGTTAAACACAAAATAAATTTGTACCTAATTCCAAATACCATATGTTTTACTGATTTCGATGAAAGGATTAAACGATTATGCGATTTCTTTTCATGGTCACCCCACCCTCATCCCCCGTCCCTTGAGATAGTTTTATTTAACCACTAAAGAAAAAATACATACCCACCCCGTCTCCCAATTCTCCCACGTCTCTCCGTTCTAATCTACTTCCTTTTAAAATTGTCATTTACTTTACTACGTGTCACAAGATTTCTCTTTACACACACCGATCTAAATTCACTGTGAATAAACGTGAATGGACTGTGGTTACTTTCAAAGTGTTTTGATTTTGGATTAGACTTATATTTAAGTTGATGACGAAACACTCCTTAGTCAGAAAGACACATTTTAAAGCCAGATCATTTTCTTGAACTCGAATTTGATACACACGAAACCTCCCTTTAGAGAAGTTTAATGTCACACTTTTTATTAGTAAGGGTACTATTAATACGGAATCTTTTATACAGATGATTCAGGAACCCATTACTGTTTTCTGTACCTTTACCCATTTGAAAGGTTCAATAATCACACTTCCACAGATTCAGTCTCGTTTTACCGCGGTGCTATCGGGTCGACGGAGTCCGTGAACTGGAACTCCACCCCCCACCCTACTCACCTTCTCTAGTCCCTTCCTCCGAAACGACTTGGATTGACTTGTTCCCTCCGCGAGGACGCCCTACTTTACCGACTGTAAGACACGAGAGATTCACCTTTCACTGGGATTCTTCCTGGGGAACATTTTTCGTCATTTGGACGGGGATGGTACACCGTCGACTGAATACTCCTCGGGTGCGTGGTAGGGTCGAGGTTGGGAGTAAAGTCTTATAGGTGCACCGGACGGGAGGTCAATAGCCACACACACTCCTAAAGTACCCTGATCTTTATGAAACCTATTTACTGAAGACCGTTTTCTCGACGTCTTCCGTCCTCCCGACCCCACCTCCCCGCTACGTCACTGGGGTCGCCTCTGACCGTTTATACTCCTTTCCGCCCCTCGGCCCTGGAACGAAGGGTGTCTTCAGTCTATACACTACACCCAAAGGTAGAATTTTAGTGTGTATTTATGTGCTCCTTCACCCCCTTTAGTAAAATAAAATAGTGTCTCAAACTTACCGTTTTGAATTTGTTCTTTAATCTTCCTTTACGTAAAATTCAAAGGAGATACCCTGGACTCCCTAAGACGAAACTAATGGTATAAAAAGCTACAAGGACATAGTGGCTTTGGACTCTTAGAAAAAGTAGTGTCAAATATGGAATTGGCAAAATTCTGTAAATTTAGTACCCTGATATATTTAAAGTCGTCAATTTTCAGAGGATGTACCGAGTCACGGGAAAATTGGTGCAAAATGACAACAGGTTATTACAGTCCATTACCTTTTCCCTTAATAAATCGTAAGAACCTATAATGTACAAAGTGAGAAAACAAGGAGGAAAAAATTTTCTATGACAAAAGGGAAACCTGCTGGACTCCCACGCGACTTTCGATGTGAAAGCAATGAACTTTCCCATACAAACTTGCAATGAAACATTCATGATAAACGTAAGAGTTACCGACACATCAATAACTTGTTCCGGCGGTCGGGGTAAGGAATCCTCACACTATAGAATGTCCAAACAACGTAAAGTAGTCAAAGAGTAAAAAGGAATGATGTAAGTTTAAGAAGACATCGGAGGAAAAGGAGAGGTTTTGGAAAGACTTCGGATGTGGTGACGGTAGGACTCAAATATCGTAGGAAAACCATTATAGGCAAAAAGGGTGGAGAAAAAAGGGAGAAGTCCTTTATCAGTAAAAAATAAAGGTAAATCATATTAGTAGACAAAGAGTCTGACATGTCAACAGAACATAATAGGGGGGAATTACATGAAGATGGACAGTATAAGGAGTATAGACATTAGTAAGAACCGTAAATTATAAGTGTGTGTATAGTAAAGAATTAAACAGAGTTTTAAATAAAGTCAAGTTAAATACACAATGAAACTTAAGTGTTTACTGTCTTTAACTACTACTATCTTCAGTACTTTAATATATTCATATACTTTTCATTTATCGTTTATTCCGAAATACAGGTACAATTTTTAGTAAAAAATTACTTTCATATAAGAGGTGACGAAAAAAAAAAAAACACCATCTAATCCACTTTTTCCCTTCATAGTAAAGTAGATAGATATTTTGATAAGTGTACGATCAACCTTTGATCGTCAACTCATTACACCTGTTCAAAATAAGGAATACGTATAATTTTTCATATAGATGGCTAGTAGAGACAGAGTACTAAACTAATAAGACCAGAACTAAACAACTGAAGTCTCGTGAACAAGAATGACTAAAAAGACGAGTTCCTTAAGGTCCATTACGTAATAAATAAGCGTGGAGAGACTTTTCGTTTTTCCCCTCTGTCACAAGTCACTAAATTCTCAAATCCTCTCCTCTACATCTCGACTACTGACATCACTCTAGAAACCTTATGTCTAATCACAATAGATAGATAGAGACAGAATACGAACTAGTGACACTTATAACAGTATTAATAAAATGATCTTAAAAATATTATAATTTTCGACGTACATTGAGTCTGAAAAGTACCAAAAGTAAAGTAGGATACGTAATTCCATAACAACTACTCTGGTTTCAGAAATTTCCGTCGAAGCCAAAAATCTTGCCGTAGGGTAGGACCCATGGGTCGCGTCGGACCGATACACGACCAAAGGTACCGTCTCGATGAAAGGAAGGGGGTCGTCCCTTCTCAATCATTATCGTCTCTACGGGAGTACGGGATGTGACTGTCCACCGTCTTACTTGTCACTGGAAATAAAGTTAATATCATTGACTAGTACAGAGAATGACTTGACTCCTTTACTATTCCCGATAAAGAAGTAAAAGTACAGACATGAATGACTGTGGAATCTTTTTATTTTAGACGTGCACTTAACAACTATGAATGCTACGGCACTTATTTGTACCCCTCCTTCGTACTTTGTATACAACACGGAGGGAAAACGTGAACGGTCAGGAAATAGACATGAAGAGGTCCTTTCCCCTAAGTCAAAGGGGTGACTTGACTTGACTTGTGTGTGAAGTCTGTCACAGGTTGAAGATCTATGATACTTTATGACGGACTAAAATTGGGATCTATGTCCACAAGATTAAAATTTCGACAATGACAATAAACTTTCGAACCGTGGTACCCCTTTCAGATTATCATTTTAATTAGAATTTAAAATCATCATTAGTGTAATTTTTCTTATCACGGACAATTACGAAATTGACATCCGTCTTCCTAAAAACACACACACACCGTTGTTTCTCAGATTACACGTCAAGACTAATTTCACGGCTTATATACAGTCACACAATTTCTAAAAATTATACTCTTGTACTTCTTTAAAATTAAACTATCCTTTCCTTTCAAAATTCACTATTTCAAACGACAAAAGTCTTCCTTTGAACGGACTGTTCTACTTTTGTACAACAGTTCCTACTGGTCACGATCTTATTAACTTACTTAAACTCTAATATTTTAGGTATCACGGCTCCGACCAGTTTTATCTTACTTTGTTACTTCGTAATTTACCTGCAGAAGTACAAGAAAATTATAAAAAAAGTTTCACTTTCTGTCTCATCATTCTTGTGAATGTTTTCATAACAGAAGAAATACAATTCTAAAACGACATGGACAAAAAACATCTTAAACTTACCTTCGTTTCGTTCTTTTTAGTGTAATGAATCCCTTCTATCTTAAACTGATTAACACATTAATTTTGAATAACATTCGTCAAAAAAAATAGTGAACCTTTCAAAATTCCTTTTGACAGTTCCTTAGTAATATTTTCATGAATTGACTCAATATAAAGCTTAAGACCTCTATTAACGTAAAAGGTAAACGGTTGTCATTATGAACATTTACCTTTTAGGTTTTCATATTAAATCCTTGGGTATTATTATTAAATCCTTTCATCAGTCAAAAACAAAAATTAAAGTCTTTCGAAGGAAAACAAAACTTTAAATTATCAGGAAAGTAAAGTGATTTTGTTTCTTCGGGTGGAGGGGGGCGAGCCGGGGGTCGTCTAGTTTTATTTCATGTTAATCATTCTCATCGACGACGACGACGATTCAGTGAAGTCAGTACAGGCTAAGACACGCTGGGGTATCTGCCGTCAAGTGGTCCGAGGGGGTAGGGACCCTAAGAGGTCTGTTCTTGTGACCTCACCCAACGGTAAAGGAAGAGGTTACGTACTTTCACTCTTCATTTTCACTTCAGCGAGTCAGCATACACTGAGAATCGCTGGGGTACCTGACGTCGGATGGTCCGAGGAGGTAGGTACCTTAAAAGGTCCGTTCTTATGACCTCACCCCACGGTAACGGAAGAGGCTCATTCTCATCTCTAGAATTAATAACATCAGACATTTATTACGAATAAAATTACCTTAAACATAAAAGTACATATAACGAGGTTTATAAATTCCGAAAATTTAGTTCCTACATGTTCCATTTGAAACATGTTCCTGTTTTCAAAGTAGGGTTCCTGGCATTGGGAGTAGACTTTGTCGACGAGATCACCGAAAGACAAAGGGACCTCCTTTCCACTGTCAGTGGGACTTACCATCGAACCGGATACCCTCAAAAACTACAGGAATGTACTCCGAATATGCCCTCCTCGGTTCTGAGTCTCTAAGGAAGGGTCAACACTTCACGGATGAGTAACGGAGGGGACTCCAATGCATCCTGGGGAAGGATGATTATTGCAAATCCTGTTAAACACATGAACGAAAAGTATAAGATATGTATAAGATATAAGAAAGAGAAAGAGAGAGATCCAAAATTACTTTCTATAACGGTGAGGGTATGGTCGTCTTCTCCACTTTTTTCACCAGTCTTTTACAGAACTCTTTCGACGGAACTAGTTAATGTGTTCTGAGTGTCTTATACGGTTTTATCTTCCAGTCACGTCACTCGTTAACGACTTCACCGGCACTCTCGGTTGTTACGGATAATTGACGTAAAAGACACTCTTCAGGAAAGGAAGGGACTTGTTTGGACACGGCACCGTTTCCCTTTACAGAGTAATTTTAGAGTCGACCACTTGACTTCTCGAAAAAGGATAAGTAACGAAATTATACGGAGGACCCTGAGACGAACTTACTTTCTGGGCCCTAAGCACGAATTCAACAGGAAACAAGAATAAAACTCAAAACTTCTTTGGTTTTACACAAAAGTACCCAACATAAAAAACTGTAATGTCACTCATACAGATTGTAAATTTCCTACCCGTCACATAAGTAAGAACCACATCACAATGTATTAAAGTAAAAGTGAAGACGTCACAGAGAGTCTCTTTTCTCCTTTGAACAACTAATACCACTCCCGACTTTATTTGACTATCTTACAGGAACGTTGAAAATTAACGAATGTTATATAACTACGTAAAGTTTCTAATCTAGAGAACTCTCCTAACACGTAAAAAAGAGAAAGAAGTCCAAAATAAGTAATTCCTATTAATGAGTAAAAGAAGTAATTCCAAATTCTACGAATCTTTATGTATCTAACTTTAAACACCGTTTCAGTGTGTTAGTCGAGAATAGATTGACAGGAAACTGACCATATTAATTTTCGTTATCTTTACTGGAGTCTAAGAGATTAATAGTATTTTGATCGAACACATTATGTACATCGAAATTGAATCCCTTCTTTTTCAAATACCACAATTTATCAATAGAGATTTTTATTTTTTATTAACAGGTAATCTTTTTTTTAAATTATTAAAGATTATATTTTCACATGCATTACTTAATATGTAAATAATTAATCAACTATAATACTATCTAAGTAGTTTTGACCCTACCATTTTATCCACTAATATTAACCGACACAATATAGGAAAAAAGAGAGGTTTGGACTAGTCCGAAAGATTGCTCGTGTACTATTGGTTGGAGGACTCACTAATTGTTTTTTCGGTAGGGTAGTGATATCGTTGGTTATAATATAGTGCTCTCATTGTTGTACTCTGGAGGAATCAATGGTCAAATTGTAGTAATTAATACTATAGTACAACACAATTTCGTTTTCGTTACTTATAATCTAGTAAACCCCTTTCATCTTTGTCTAACCAAAAGTGTAAAATTTATGAGTAGGTTTGTTAAAAGTACAAAACCCTTATGACCCAAAACACTTGTACCTAACTTTCTTAAATATATTCTTATCTCTATGATTTTGAAAGTTCAAACCGTTTCTCTTTTTTGAACACCTATTGGATTCGTTTGTGTTCTAACAAAATAGGTTTATAATACTTGGGACATGTTTTTTTGAAACTCTTAGGAAAACCAGAAATGATAAAATCAATTATAAAAACTGGTAATGGAATAGGTTGTTATAACTTTTTTATACGGTATATAAAAATTAAAATAAAGACATAGGTAAAAGATCAACATCTCAGGTAAAATTATACCTGTTTACTTTTTGAAAGAAAATAAATATGTTTTGGTATCCGAAGAAAGTAATTAGTCGATTTATTTGTGTAATTGTTGCACTAGTCTTTCTTTACCAATATGAAGACTTAGTGTGTGTTTTTGTTCAGACACAATCTCTTTTCGGATTTTATCCTAGGTCACTCCACCCTTGTCCCTTAAGAGGGTGGACAAGGAAAGACCTCAGTAGGGAGAGTCTTGTAAGATCTTTTCTCTAGAATCTTTAGAACAGTCCATCCTGACGACTCGTCAGAGAAAAGGTTTTTTTTTTTTTCGTACGAATAATCTATTCCTTTTGAAAATACGAAAAGTAAAAGAGGGAAAGGGGAGATAAAAATATAGAAGTTTTTATTTCTCAAAACAAAGTATGAATCCCAGTCTGGTTCTTGTTTGAGTTGAAATTCAATCTTTATCCTACACCCCACCAAAGAAACGAAAATGTAATACGTTCACTCGCTGTACCTATCTGAAACGAAAAGAGGAATTAAAAGAAGAGAATACAAAATCCGGGCCGTCTTTTCCTTTGTCCATTATTTACAAACACGTACGTACACGGCAATAAAGATTGCACCACCACAACACAAAACTATACCTACTTATCGAGAAAGGGAAAGTCCCTAGAACAAACTAGTGAAACTGATTCTATGACTTTTCTAAAATTGAAAACAACCTCGATAACGATTACGAAACATCCCTTTTATGTCCGGTAAATAGAGACGTTTTCAAGTCATGATAAAAAACTATACTTAAGTTTCGTTATGTACAATCCGACATAATTACAATATGTAGTCCAAAATTCGTACATGTGATTAGAATAAACCTCGACAGCAGTTATAAACTTCCTGAGAATGTTGATCTTTTCTCCTTGTAGAAGGAAAGTAGTAAGGGCTTTCTATTGGACTCTCATTTTTGTATATTACGACAATTTATTTTTCATTCGACGAGAATGGAAACGTTCAACAAGTAGTATCGTCTCCAATATTTTGAGGTAAGAGTTCTTTAACGACCCTTTCTCAAGAAGAGGTCCAGAGATTCCAAAAAATTTCCAAAACAATGAAAACACACACACGTATGGTGAAAAAGGGTAACATTAATTAAATTAATGCCCCGGTAACACACAAGTAGGGTAGGTAGAGACGAAGTCTAAGAACGTCCGTTCCAGAGATGACTTTAACAAGTGACAAAACAGCGGATGTGGGTCGTGACACGGGTATTGTGTTTCATCTATGAGTGACACCTCTCTCTGCTTTCCCGGTAATCAATCAAGGTGGACTTTTGTTTCCACGAGCTCTGTTCACTACCTGGAAAGATTACGATCAAAAGAGTATAATCAGTTTAAAACGCACCTCAGAATATCTGTTCAAACGAACCCAACAAAAATTGACTTCAAAAGGTAATTCCTGTGATAAAGTAAAAACAAAAAAGGATGGCAGTTAAGAGAAGGTCATAAACTGGAGTCTTTCACAGTCCTTGTTTTGTGAGTCTCGCTTCTTTTCCCCTTTCTTGTGTGGATGTTACTAGCGACTTCACGTGAAATCTTTTTTTTCTTAAGCCTTTTCTTATACTCTGAGAGGAGGGAAGAGTACTGTCGGGTAACACTCTCGGTGTCAAGGTACGAGAAATTGTTTGAAAAAGTTTTGGAAAATCTCGTAAAATAGGGTTTGTAAAGACAAGTTTTATCAAAAATGCATTAAACGTCTGTTCTTCAGGTCCCAACAGTCACCAAAAGGGTAAACGGTATCTCATTTGTTCAGTCGGTCGACCCTGATCTCAGTCCACAGGACTAGGGGTTGGATGTCACCGATGTGAAGACGGGGGCACTTTACTCTGCCCCAGTGTCAAGCGGAACCATTCCTACCTCGTCTCCGTCAACGGGATGAACACTTTGAACGACAGGGGACACATGAGTGAAGGTGGTCTACTTTCAGTCAGAAGGGAAGTGAACGCAAATTGTAGGGACGGTAAAGAGTCGACAGATCCGACGTCTGAGACCCCTTTTCTGAAAAATTTTTAATTTACGAACGTATCTTTTCTCTTTTTTTTTTAGTCATATCAGAGTCATCAAATTCACTTACCTTCTCTTTCTATGGGAGGCACCTTCTGACAAGACTTCATTGTCTTCTCTCCAAAAGTTCTTTACAATATAAGAAGATCAACATAACCCAACGTTCAATTGTCCCAACGAATTATTTACAAGAACCTCCATGAAAATTGTCACTCATTTTTACTCTCATAGTCAACGCACACCTCCTCGAATTTCCAAACTATTTTGAAACTTTATCATGAGAGAACTCGTAATATTAGTAATAGGAGTCAATCAAACATGCTGCGTTTCTTATTTTAAGTAGGTCTCAAACAGTAGTAAAACAGCAGATAACTGGACGGACAACGGGGGCCCCAAAAAATAAATATGACGAAGTCATCAAAGAATTTGACGAGAAGTTTTATTTATAAAATGTCTACTCCGTTGACTCTGAAATCTTTTTCAGTCGTTGAACGTACTCCAGTACGACGCTAATTTTAAGTCGTCTGGACTCTAAACGTGGGTACAAGGAGTCAGTGGTATCGGGAGAGGTACGAGAAGGAGACCGAAGGGACGGAGATCCCGACAGACTAGGTTTCAGTACTGTAAAAGACTATTTGGTGAGTGTACGTAGCGTTTTCGGTTCCCACTAAACATGTTAGTGAAAAAGGTTTTTATTATAAATTATTCTCCTTCGTCAATGTACGATCCGGGATAAGATTCGTGAAATGTAAATAGGAAATGTTGGAGAGAAATGTCATTTATAATGAAAATAAAATTTATAATGAGAATAATGGAAAATCTTTTGTCTTCATCTCCCCATTAATAGATGCTCGAGTAGAGACCAGTGTATCGATCATTCACCTTCTAATCTTGGGTGACAGATGGATAATTCGACAGAAGTATAAAAGGGACGCAGAAGGAAGGAGAGGTAAGACGTGAGTCAATTTTACCTGTAAACTTTACTTTGTCACGCCGAGTATCTCTATGTTACTTTCGGTTTAAAATTGAATTTTAAGAAACAATCAACATAAATTCTCCATAAAATTTTTCGTCACTTTAATTAAAATTCTAATATCCAATAATTGGGTTATATAGGTTTATAATGGTATATTTTTTACATAAGTCATATGTGTCAATAATGTTATAAAATGTAAGAAAAAAAGGATGCTACAAAAACTTTAGATCACACATAAAAGGAGACGGTCGTGTGGAGGTACTGTTCATCGATGAGTAGGTATAGTGTCACTGGTCACCGACGCTTTGATCTGTCGTGTCCAGAGACCACCTTCCGATTCTCCTGAGGTCTTTGATTTAGAAATAAAAGGGACTGTGAAGAATTCACAGTTTACAACTTACATTAATTTTACACGGTGGAGAGATGTTGGGGCTCACTAAGATGGAATAAAAAGAAATATTGGGCATACTAGATTGTGCGTTCTCTCAATAAAGTAGGTCGATAACAGGATCTTACAATCGGGGAGGGGAGGTTCCCGTTCCGAACACATAAAGTTTTGACGACATAGAGATCACGACTTTTTTCACGGACCACGCAACAATGAGCTATATTTGAAATAACTTATTTCCTAAGTCAAATAACGTGTCACTAGTCTGAGATGACATCTCTCTTATAGACATTTGATCGTTCGACCGAATGTTTTCCAGAAAGTTTGGTTGGGGACTTATCAATTGTCGTATCTCGTTTTTACTTGGTGACTAAATTTTATTGTTCTAACCTTTTTAATTTGGTCTTAAAGTACGGGAAATAACCCCACCCCCAACCCCCTCCGCACCATTTCTCCGAAACCTAGTATGTTCGGTCTTCAATATCTATCGTTAACATAATTAATGTCGATCATTAGATTGGACAAAGTCATCAACAAAGATAGTAAATCTTAGTACAAGTCACAAACTGAGTATCAAGAGTAGGAACCCTTAAGTTTAAAAGGTAACCGTCGTGTCTAAACTTCTCTATTTCCCTAAAATGTTGAAACATAATCTACTTTATTTTGTCTACTCGGAAGAGATTTACGGAAGAAAGGAAGAACCTTTAATAAATATACTCAAAATACTCTGGTGTAAACATCAAGTAAACTTCTTAAGGAAACTTCTTGGACGTTAAAGATCTTTCGTTAAAAAACAACAACAACCTCTAAATGTGACAACGTTTTAGTCGGTCAAAGGAGAAACCAAATTAAAATGGGGATTGAAAAACATATTATCCTCCTAGTAAAAATAACTATTAGATTCCAAGTTTTACTATGACTTTGATCCAAAGATTAACACACACACAAAAATTAGTGTACGGAATAACTACGTTTAATCAATAAAAATTTCTTAGGTAAGAAATTAAGTTCCTTAAAAAATTACCTGTCTTTGTTTTACAGATTATATTTTACAGATTGTTGGTAGAGACGAAAGAGGATTTTTGATGTATTTTAAAACACTGAATGCTACTTTCTCCTGTCTCTGGAGAGGAATCTCGAACGGAACTGGACTCTACAAAATGTAGTCAAACCATGGATTCGAGGAACATTTAGAGTTATACACCTCCACGGGACTTGTCTTCCATCGTACCTTACTTGTGCGTCTTCGAAACACGTCACTCCTAGACAGACCCGGGAACAACGGTCCAAAGGCAGAGATTGGGGGATCACGAGAGTAAAAGTTCCAGAGTCAACTTGTCCTCTCTGTACGAAAGGGTCTCCCGGCGTGACGAACGAAAGAAACTCACCTCTTCAACGTGACGTCGGGAGGAATGCAGTAATCCTACACAAACGGTAGACCCACCGTAAAATTAAATCGTGAAGTAACAGTTTCACCTCACCATTTATTATTTATATACTTTAGTCATTTCTTAGACGGAGGTCACGTCCTCGGGGTCCTCTATGTCCAAACTAGTGACCAACACCTTCTAAGGGATCTCCTCCCGTACCGTAGGGTGAGGTCATAAGAACGGACCTCTTAGGGCACCTGTCTCTTACAGGACCTGTCTCCTCAGGTACCACAGTTTTTCTCAGTCTGTGTTGACTTCGTTGAATCCTGTGTGCGTGTAAGATGAATTCCAGTACACACATGTCTTCATTCAAATATTTGACGTCTCAATTACTTTTTAAAAAACAATTACTTATTAAAGAAAGATGGTAAAGGTCCTATTGTATTGTCAAATGACAGTAGTCTCAAAAAACTCAAAGGAATGTTTAAATTAAAAAATTAAAAACTTCCTAATACACAGTGGTACTTAAGTCCGATCTTACAGATTCATTATCTGGACTTTAGAACGTAAGGGTATTTGGGACTGTTGTGAAAAGTTCTCCATTAAACACATGGTTTTCTTTGTTCACCTTTACGTTAACAATCAACGAGTCGGTACAGACTGAGAAACGTTAGGGTACCTGACATCGGATGGTCAGAAGAGACGGGTACTTTAAGATGTCCGTTCTTATGACCTCACGTAACGATAAGGGAAGAGGTCCCCTAGAAGGACTGTGTCCTTAACTTAGAATCAAAGGACGTACGTCCGTCTAAAAAATGGTAGACTCGGTGGTCCCTTCGGGTTTCAGGAACGGGACTTTCATTATTTTAATTTCTTAACTTCTTATAGACAGGTCGGAAAATCCTGTTACACTGAACCTGCGACCGTAGTACCGGACTTTCATTTTTGGAGTCACTGGTAAAGACGAAGACTACTAAAGTGGACTACCAAATCCCTGTTTAACTATCTATCTTACAGACTGAGATTTTGTCTTACTGGACAACAACAAAGAAATTTTATAAACTCTTTTAGTATATTTAGACATTTAAAAAAAAACTCGATGGGACTAAATCATAGTAACTAATAGATCTATCCCTAGTTTAATTTTAAGTAAAAACATGATATATATTCCTTTTCGACACTCTTAAAAAGTCCACCAGTTATTTTGTAAATTTAATGGATTCTTCTATTACCTTTTAAGAAGTTCTCTACCCTTATGGTCTGGTGGACTGGACGGAGAACTCTTTGGATATACGTCCAGTCCTTCGTTTTCAATCTTGATCTGTACCTTGTTGTCTGACCAAGGTTTATCCTTTTCCTCATGCAGTTCCGATATATAACAGTGGGATGAATAAATTGAATATACGTCTCATGTAGTACTCTTTGCAACCCGACCTTCTTCGTATTCGACCTTAGTTCTAACAACCCTCTTTATAGTTATTGGAGTCTATACGTCTACTATGGTGGGAAATACCGTCTTTCACTTCTCCTTGATTTTTCGGAGAACTACTTTCACTTTCTCCTCTCACTTTTTCAACCGAATTTCGAGTTACAAGTTTTTTGCTTCTAGTACCGTAGACCAGGGTAGTACAGTACCCTTTATCTACCCCTTTGTCACCTTTGTCACCGACTGAAATAAAAACCCCCGAGGTTTTAGTGACGTCTACCACTAACGTCGGTACTTTAATTTTCTGCGAATGAGGAACTTTCTTTTCAATACTGGTTGGATCTACCGTATAACTTTTCGTCTCTGTAATGAAACGGTCGTTTCCAGACAGATCAGTTCCGATACCAAAAAGGTCACCAGTACATACCTACGTTCTCAACTTGACATTTCTTTCACTCACGACTTCTTAACTACGAAAACTTGACACCACAACCTCTTCTGAGAACTCTCAGGGAACCTGACGTTTCCTCTAGTCAGGACTCACAAGAAACCTTCCTTACTACGATTTCGACTTTGAGGTCATGAAACCGGTGGAGTACTCTTCTCAACTGAGTAACCTTTTCTGAGACTACGACCCTCCCTAACTCCCGTCCTCCTCTTCCCCTGCTGTCTTCTACTCTACCGACCTACCGTAGTGACTGAGCTACCTACACTCAAACTCACTTGAGGTCCTCTACCACTACCTGTCCCTCCGGACCGCTCGACACTAAGTACCCCAGCGTTTCTCAGCCTGTACTGACTCGTTGACTTGACTTGATTGACTTCTTCTATTAACAAAGGACTATCGATATTTAATGAAACTAAGATAGTCGATCCTACTATGTTAACTTTACAATTAAAATTTGATAAAAATGGTCGTACAAGAACAGTTATATAACTATAGAAAGTGTCGAGGAACGGTGTGGTAATCGGAATAAGATATACTACATACATGTCTTCCATAATTCTGGTATAAGAAAAAAATTTCATAATACGTTTATTATATTTAAGTCAAACTGATAAAGGTGTAGACTAAACCTTATTTACTCCTAAAGATCATACAAATAAACGGGGTCGAAAAGAGAGTGTGGTTGAGTGATCCGTGAGTTCTATTCGTGGACGTGATATTTTAAACACAAGTACAGTCAATCGGCTGACTACTGTTAAAACCGTCTAAGCAAGGTATATAGGTTTCGGTCAAACCCTTGTATTGTCCGTCGTCAACGTCCCTAATAACTGATCTTCTGCGTTCACTTCCGTACTAAACGAATTCAGACTGTCTCGAAAGTACAAGACACACATAGAAGGCAGTCGAATCCTGTCTCATGTTCACACACCATGTCAACGAGTGATCGACAGAGATGTGAGTCCAGTGATTGGTTGATTCACTTTTCAGTTTACTTCTGTACTCCACGTGGGGACATACGGCCACCGTCGTACCACCGTCACGAAAGTTGGGAGGATCCTGGAGACGTGGGTGACAAATAGGTGTCGAAATCAATGTTTCATGTTCCCAAGATTGTTTCGTACCTCTGTAAAGAAAAGTTGAAAAATAAAATATAACCTCATGACTTCGGCTTGGAGGTTAAGAAACCGGTGGACTTCGTTTCTTGACTGAGTAAACTTTTCTGGGACTACGACCCTTACTAACTTCCGCCCTCCTCTTCCCCTGTTGTCTCCTACTCTACCAACCTACCGTAGTGGCTGAGTTACCTGTACTCAAACTCATTTGAGGCCCCAAACCACTACCTGTCTCCTCTGACCACACGACGTCAGGTACCCCAACGTTTCTCAGTCTGTGTTGACTCGCTGACTTGACTTGTCCATCAATCGTTACAACACTATCAAAGTTCTCCTGTCGTTTCCCAGAGTCGGTATGTATATGTATACAGGTAAGAGGGGGTTTGAGGGGAGGGTAATTCCGACGGTGCATTGTAACTCGTCTCAAGAGACACGATATGTCATCCAGGAACAACGAATAGGAAAAACTTATATCGCCACACATGTAAAGGTAGGGTTTGAGGGGTTGATAGAGAAAAGGGGTAAGCAGGGGGGACCGTTGGTATTCAAACAAGGGATTCAGACACTCAGACAAAAACAAAACATTTATTCAAGTAACATAGTAAAGAAAAATCTAAGATTTATATTCCCTACAGTACACTATAAAGAGAAAGAGACTGAGGGAAGTGAGTCGTACTGTTAGAGATCCAGGTAGTACCTCTGTAAAGTCCTGTGAATCGGGACAGAGGAGATTTTAATCAAGACCCAGACGTAAGGAGATTACAGGAAAGACTAACTGGAAGTAAATTAAGACCCTTTGGTAATCACACACGACGAGGAAGATTTCGTTGACAACCGACGTGACAGTACGATGGGAGACGAAAACCGAAGACAGGAAATATAACCCCAATTATAACGGTCACGACTTACTGAACAGTACGGCATTTCAGAAAACACTGGATTCACTCGTCTTGAAAAGGAACTAGTAGTTAGAGAACCAGTTACTCAGTAGGTAGAAAAAAAGTCAATAGTAAAATAAGACAAAACTCACACTTAACGTTATCTATTCCTGTCAAAGTCTCTGTCAGTATCACATAAGGTATATATTTTCTTACTTTTGGACTAAGTTAGTACTTGTTACAAGAGAAAGGTCTAATCCGATAGTATCCTTGTACTGGGATTCAAAGTTACTGTGGATTTAAATTCTAAAAAATTCCCGTCAGTCATGGAAAATCAGAATATTTCTCGTATCATTCGGAGTCGAAAGATCGAGACATCGACGTTTGAAAGACAATGAGTGTAGGTGGACAGAGAAGAAAAGACGTAGAAGTCCTCTACTCAATAGAAGAGAAGTTCCGATTGAGTAGGTGGACACTACACCTGGGGTTAAGATGGATGGGGAAAGACCTCCATAAAACAAGGTAGTATATAGGGAGAAAGAGGACACCGAACATGGAGACAAAAGAAAATGTAATGGAAGGAAAATATTGTAACCATAGAGGGATTTTTTGTGGAATAGAACTCAAGACGGAGGAAAGTCGACGGTAGGTTTGTCGTCCCATATTAGAGTGAAAGCAAAGTGAGTGAAAGTAAGGTGAAACGGGTTTCTTCAAAGTGAGATGAACCGGGTTTCTTCTAACGGAACGTCAGAGTGGTGAGACAGACCACCCCTCAATCAATGGGATCAGACCACATACCGACCAGTCTTCCTCTCTCCCTCCCTCCCTCCCTTTGAAAATTTAAGACGGGGACGGAGGGGACTACAACGGAAGGGAGAGCAGTAACCCTAACCATCGTCATCGAGTCCACCGGTTCTAGACGCCATAATAGTCCTGTCCCCGAGTCGACATGAAGTCACTCTCGAACTACTTTTGTCCTTTCTCGACTCGGTGGGGGTGAGTAGGGAAGTGAGAAGACGTAGGGTTGGGAGATCGGACCACTTGATTTCGATTCCTCTGAAAATTGGTTCACGACAACGAAATTTAGATTGTTTAGTTGCCACTTGGGGATAGGCATCCTCAACGGACTACCTAATCATACTTTTCCCTTAGTCATAACCAAGACACAACGGACTCTGAGAGATGAGGTTTCTGATTCTAAGAGGGGAAAGTTTCAGGGACGTTTCCCGTGTCCGGGTGGGTAGTGGGGTAAGAGCCATGAAGGTTTACTAGAACTCGAGAGTTAGGTTTTAATGATCTGGGGATTCCTCACGTCGAGAATCATTTCTGTTATTCATTATACATAATAGACCTTGACCACTCCTTCTTAAATTTGACTCGTATTATAAGAGTTTCGTTATGTCCTTCTACGAATCGTTATACTGCGTCGCTGATCGTCATCACTTTTTGACTCACCTTTATGACGCATACTTTATTATACCAACATTCTTTTTGTCCTATATCCTACTTATGTCGACTTTTTGAACGTCACTGGGTCCGCTAATCTTCCTCCCGTCGTTCCTTCCTCTTTATTCATCTGTTATGTTTTCTTTTTATATTCACAATATTTCTTATCTTTATCTCATTCTATCTGAAGACTGATGAATCCTTTTTTACGTCGATTTATGTCATACTTTTGTTTTTACTCGATCTCTGTGTACTGTCTCTTTTACGAGCTTTTCATAACACTTGTTTATGTTTTTAACTTTCAGTCTTTAACTATGTAAAGAGTTTTTTCGACATATAACCATTTTAGTCGGGTTCTTTGTTTCAAATTTACCGGTATTCAAAATTTCCTTTACTTCATCAACAGTTTTTAGAGGGTAGGGGTTTAGGGATTCTTGTCAACAAACCCCTCCATTTAAGATGGTTTGAAAATTCCTTGTTTATTAAGGATAGGTTTTATTCAAATTATTTTACCCTTTACTCCCCTCAAGTGAAATATATTGTTCGTATTAGAACTAAGGGTTCGGACTATTACTGTCATCTTGTTCTCTCTTAATAATATCCAGGAAAAACAATATTCGTATATATATTTTACGGATCTATATAATCGAGTGCTTAGGTTGTCATATAAACCTTTTATTGTATAGTACTAGTCACTCTAAACAAAGTTTATATATTTTCACTAAGTTGTAGTTTTTGAATTTTTGAATTTCTAGTATACTGGAGTTATCTATAAAAAATTTACCACTTTGTCAAGTTGTGAATCCGTAATTTTTCTAATCTGGTAATCGAATCTTTCTCAAGGTATCGAAACATTTTAAGTATATCTTTGTATGGATGTCACCTATAAATTACTCCTTTTAAATTTCAGTAAGAGATCCTAATGTTTATTCTGTTTATGTATGTAATAGTAAAAAGTATTATGACTCAGAGTCTGAGAGATTCTCCTTACTTTTTTTTTCACTTAGTTTTCTTATCTTTCTCTTCTCTATTTTGGTGGTAACAAACGTTTACTAGTAGAAGGGATCTTATAAGATGTCCTAGATTTATCTTGGATAATATATGCTCTTAAGTAGTTCCAACATTTCAGTCGGACAATTTTAGTTAACGGAAAGAGATATGGTCACTAGGAGTTTGAATTAACCCTGGGTAATATGAGAATTTTTAATTACGTTTTGTTTGTATATTTTGTTTACATATTTTACAACAAATTTTTATTTGTATTCGGGTAATGAACAATTGTATTTCATAAGAATACTTTTCTTTTTTACAGGTTTTGCTTGTTTTTTGATACAGCACTCTTCACATTGTCACAAAATGGAGAAACATGTCGAGAAAATTAACGAAGGGACTAACTTTTGTAGATCTAAGAGTATGTATGAAGATGTAAATCAGATAACGTTTGACAATAAAAACCAATTCTGTCCTTTTTTTTTTAGACACAAGTTTGAATGACATCAACTTTTCACAATCATTTGAAAAGTATACTCAAAAGAAGAGTCGTTCACCTTCAAATAATATCCAATTAACTTTACACCTTAGACTTTCGTTTAGTCATTTGACAAGTACTACAAAGTAATTCAAGGTAACTAAATAGTATATAAAACTTATGTAGAAAATTGTGGTTCATAACCAGTAAACTTTTTATACGTCACTGAACACTAGAAAAATAATAATTGTTTATAATACATTATGACTTTTTTTAGTGGGAACAGTGATAGTGTGGACTGAGTAGTTTTTTCGGAATTTCACAACCCTTCGATAGTTCGAGTACTGTCTATACAAAAGACTTTAAGACGGGAATGAACTTTCGAAGGTAAAATAGTGACCGTTGTTTATGATAGACAATAAAGGAATTTCACTGTCCAAATGAAGTAAAAAGTCTTTTGCAGACGGTCTAAAGGTTCAGACTTATTGGTATGAAACAATCATCAAGAGTTGATTTTTACCAAGAGACACTTTCTTATTTTACGTCAATCGAGTCGGAACCTGACTTTGTCAGGTTTGTGAAGGGACTCTATCAGTGACACGAAGTCATATGTTTTCGTGAACTGTGTTTAAGTAAAACATTGTCTACTATAAAAAAATTTACATATGAGTTCCCATCTTTAAGTTATTTTAATTAGTAAAAATCAGAAGGTAGTCTGTAAGGATACATTTTGGTCGTAAAAAAGAACTCATGTACCACTATTTCCTATGTACTCTTCATATTAAATCGTGGAATTCGGAACTAAGTACCACTCCACTGTTGTCAAAAACGTGGTAATCACATTTACAGTTGTCTTAAATTTCCGTTTTGTAGAATAATACTTTCATGAAAACTGATACGTCCGAGGGGTTTTCCACAATCCCTAGGTGTCACCAAGTACCTGGTGTGAGTCTTTATGATGAAACGTGGTAGTAAGATACATCTATCTACCTATCTATTCCATGGAAAGTGTCATTGATGGTTTGAGATTCCATAGGTCGGGTTGATATGTCTTGAAAATCTGAAGATATTTCTTTTGAAACTTTAAATTTATTTCCAGTGTCGTTCATTAGATTTATCTATATCTCTGTCAAGTCTACGACGATGACGATTTAGCGAAGTCAGTACAGACTGAGACACGCTGGGGTATCTGCCATCGGATGGTTCGAGGGCGTAGGGACCCTAAGAGGTCTGTTCTTGTGACCTCATCCAACGGTAAAGGAAGAGGTTACGTACTTTCACTTTTCACTTTCACTTCCGCGAGTCAGCACAGGCTGAGGATCGCTGAGGTACCTGACGTCGGAAGGTCCGAGGAGGTAGGTACCCTAAAAGGTCCGTTCTCATGACCTCATCCCACGGTAACTCTACTGCATTATTATATATTTGAGAGGGGGGTTCAATTAGATATTAAAGTGCCGTTGCAGGTAGTCTTAAGATCCTAAAATCCCTTTTGACTATTTTCAATGAAGTTTAAATTTATTTTCTTATTTCCCATGTCCTTTTGACATAATTGAATTCCATTTTCGTTTTGTCACATCTGTGAACGGAACGGTGTATGACTCTGTCAAATATTTTGTTAGGGGTTTTGGGTCCTAGTTGGTCTATGAGTCTTGTCCTTACATCTCTGTCTCCGCACCTATTTACCCTCTGACTACACGAAGTAGGTCTTATGTCACCCTAGTGTTTAGTGAAACCTTCCTATCCGACAAGGTCCCTACAATTTTTCTGTTGTCGTCGTCGATTTACCTAATTCTCTTTGACTTAGACAGAGAGTCTTTTGTGTACCAGAGGTCTGTCTAAATTCTGTAGTCTCATAATGTCTTTTGTAGATGATGACATTTACGAAGAAAAATAACAACTGATAGTAGTTTGTTGTAAAAATAGAAAAGTGAAGGAGTTAAAAGGTTTAAAGGCTAAATCATTGAAGTAAAAAGAGACGTCTTAACAATTGGTTGGTAAATATTAACTTTTTTTTTTTAAGAAGTGTGTGAGACCTTTCGATGAAACTCACGAGGTACCTGGTATAATTGAGTTGTAAAGTTTCCTTCTAAACATTTTATTATACTCCATTTACGGATTCTATTCCGTAGCTCTCATGAATTAATTTATATGGGGTCTATGGAGTCTTAGACCTTTTCAATGTCGGAAGGTTTTCGAAGAGAACCCACTTATAAACGGAAGACATTTTTAAGAATCACTCTTGCATTCGTGGACGACTCCTTTGTCTGGCAAAGACATTACAGAGGAAGTCTCGCAAGGAGGGACTCTTGACAAGGGAACCGGCACGAGGCATTGTGAGACTTGTCGAGAACGATCTTAGAGTAGAGGAAGGAGACTTCTACGTACCTTTAGAGTAATGTTCACAAGTTGTGGACAATGGATTTTCCAGAGTCTTTCCTACAGTAAATAAGTCGAGGGAACTGTCCCACGGTACATAAAAAAACAAAAAAAAAAAAATAAAAACACATCTTACACCGAGTGTCTNAACGATCTTAGAGTAGAGGAAGGAGACTTCTACGTACCTTTAGAGTAATGTTCACAAGTTGTGGACAATGGATTTTCCAGAGTCTTTCCTACAGTAAATAAGTCGAGGGAACTGTCCCACGGTACATAAAAAAACAAAAAAAAAAAAAATAAAAACACATCTTACACCGAGTGTCTATTTACATCAGAACTTTATTGATCGAAAGGGCTCGTTAAGACACCTTAAATAGTAAGAGATTTAGGTCCAAAACTTTGGTTGACTAACTACTGGGAGAATAAATAAATGATTGTGTACAGTTGTCCGTTTGGTTCACTGTCCGTCGTCACACCGAGGACATCGTGGAACAATTAGGCTCATCAAATCTACATAATTTTTCAGAAAAGTGAACCTGTTTTGGTCTCATTACGTTTGACTGTCTAAAGTGGAGAAATAAAGATTTGTCTCACACATCACGAGTTTCGGAATCTGGTCTATTGATCAAACCCTTTAATCCCTCTATAGAACATCGGGTATCGTTTCACCGGTATACCGAAGTTCGTGAGTTACATTTTCTGGATTAGTTTCTTAAACATAACGACCTAAAAAAAAAAGTTTTCCCTTTGGACATTTTATAGGGATTCCGTAGTCACATGTGTGTGAAAGTACCACCGTCCGTCTGGGTCCTCCAATGTTCGTTGGCATCTGCATGAGTCCTCCAGTGGTTCGGGTCGGGATGACAGAAGTCAACCAGACATATGAACGGGTTGATCTGTTTATGTAATAGTGGTGATTACGTACCTGACCGACGGGATTGTCTAGAACTAATACACAGTTTCCTTTGTTTCTGTACGTATGTATGTCTGTCTGTAGTTTTAGAAATCTGATCCCTGAAGGAACCGCCAGGTCACCAATTCTGGTGGAAGGTTTCATCCCACACGTCCAAGTTAGGGACTTATTCCTCGATTCTAAAGTGTACCGAACACCGGTCTTTGGGTTTTGTATTTCGTGTCGTTATAACATTGTGTAAGTTATTTCTGAAAAAATTTTTACCACTTGTAGTTTTGTTTTTTGTAGAATTTCTAGAAAACTGATGAAAGAATCGTAGGTTCCGATATTTAGAAGTTGACACCAACGACACAGATCTTTTGAAGAGTAAAGAAGAGGAAGTCGAACAGAAGGTCGACCGTTCGGAGACACTACGGAAAGAGGAGCGGGTAACGAGTAACGACTCGTTTGGTAGAAGTGGGGGTAACGGAGTGACCTAGGACGAATGGATTGGGTGTAACAAGTGTCCGTCTGAAAGAGGATTTTTTACCTCTCTTCTCATATCCCGGTCCTCTTCCTACTCATGCCTCCATACTTCAATGAGGGAAATACATCCTTACATTACTTACTGGTACCCTTCCGACAAACAAAATCCATTTATAGAAGACTAATGGAAATAAGACCCTTGAAGGGACCATCGCGTCTACCATTTCTTAGACGGAAGTTACGTCCTCTGGGTCCAAGTTAGGGACCCAGCCCTTCTCGGGGACCTCTTCCTTTCCGATGGGTGAGGTTATAAGACCGGACCTCCTAAGGTACCTGTCTCCTCGGACCACCCTATGTCAGGTACCCCAGAGTCTCAAACTGTGTTGACTCACTGAATTGTGAAGGTGAAAGTGAAAGTTAGTCCTCTGACTTTCCTGGTCCGTACTTTAAATTCTACGATATCCAGAATTAATATACTATTAAATCATAACCACACTGTCAATGATATTAACTCTAATAAGACTACCAAAAGTCAAAGACTTAGACTCAATATAACTCCTCTTTACTTATACCATATATACACACACACGAATGAACGAGTCAGTATATGTTGAGAAACACTGGGAAATCTGACATCGGGTGTACCGAAGAGACAGGTACCCTAAAAAGGTCCGTTCTTATGACCCCACCCGACTGTAAAAGGAGGAGGTCCCCTAGAAGGGTTGGGTCCCTAGTTTAGGTGTAGAGGAACAGAGGACGTAACGTCCACCTAAGAAATGGACCACTCGGTAGTCCCTTCCCTTCAGGTACCACACACCCATACACACACACACATGCATATGTATATGGATACACATATGTATGTGCACACACACACACACACACACACACACACACACACACACGTACTTCTCGTTATTTTGGTCCCTTCCCTGGTAAAGAGTCAAAGTCGACGACTTACATAACTATGCACACACGCATATTCTATGTCTATCTAAAGTACCGACTTCTGAACAGAAATCTTTTCGTGGACAACATGACAACAATCGACAGTCTTAACGGTTACCTTTTTTTAAGACGACAGTAATCTTAGGACGGTGTATCAAGATCACTCTCGATTGGTCCGCTTTCATTTATACGTGGGTTCTTTCAAAAGAAGAGAAAGGTCGGCAGTATCCGAGACGTCAGTCGTGTGACGTCTACAAGTAAAGACAACTCTAGAAGACCAAAGTGTCTAAACTTCTTTCGGTCTCAGAGTTATCGATTTTCCTGATTTAATTTGAACTTATTTTGAGTTTAGTCCAATAGACAAAGAGGTACGGGGGGAAAAAAAACCGGTGAAACGTCGAACACCCTAGAGTCAAGGACCGGGTCCCTACCTTAGCCCCGGTGTCGTTTAGGTAAAAATTCCTTTACCAACCGATATCTCGTGTCCTCTTAACGGTGACCTGGTATCTATTACCGTCGGTTTAACTATGGGGTTTTGGTCATCCGGTGGTCCGTTGAGGGGACAAAGAGGTGAGAATTTTCAGTGTATAATCTTCGGACACTATTTACAATTTATTATGAGTTGACCAACACACACCTAGACTTATCAGGACATAGACATTAAGGTAGTGTTAGTAAGGAGTGAAATGCTAGAATTCTCTTCCCTGAAGGGACCGTCACCGATTCTGAGGTGAGAAGGTCACGTCCCTTGGTCCCAAGCTAGGGACCAGACCCTTGATGTAGGGTGTCCGTCGTTGAGTCTCAAGTGTACAGGGTCGATTTCTAGGACGTACGATGTTGGTTCTAGTTTCTGGGTCCCACGGTGTCGATTCTGGGTCTCGTCGGTTCATTTATTTATTATTTATTCTATTTTTAAAAACTTTTTTCTAGAAGTCTCCTCTGTTATGGAGGTATAAGGAGGAGTTCTTTCAAAGTGGCTCACAGTGACTGTAAATGCAGGTTTATATAGACTGAAAAAGACTGGACAGCGAGCATTTAGTGACCGACACCGAATATCTCCAACGAGTTACCCTAGGTTAAACCGACGGCAACAGATACCAGGTCACAGTTAAGAGGACACGAGATATCGGTTGGTAAAGGAATTTTTACCTAAATGACTACGCTTTCTGTTAGGTCCATTTCATAAATTATATAGACACTGGTGTCCCGTTAACAAACTTTCGTGATATAGTAATCGTACCAATTAAGGTTCCTCCATAATTGACGTTGACAACGAAATTTACTGTCCCAGTAATTTGTTCAACCAGGGTTTCCCTCAGAACCTTAATCCTTCGGTGTCTGGATAACAAAGGTTTGTAGACACCGTAACCATAAGAGTCCCTAACATTTACCGATATCCCTCCGTAAGGTCTGATGAAAACAAGTGGATTCCTAACAGGTTTTTATATAGAGTAGGATAGACCTTATTGTAATGTCTTTCCCTATCACACAAGACTAAGATGCCTTATTTCAGCGAAAAAAAGATTTTACTTTAAATACATTGGTACATCGAATTGACGTCCATTTCCTTCTTTATTAAACTTCGAAGTTGTCCAGTAGAAACAAAAAGTATTTGTGATTATCAACAGTTTCACGTAAGGGGTCTGGTCGTGGAGGACCCTGGACGCTTAACAAACTGGGGGTGTACTCTCGATGACTTAGATTTTGAGACCCCCACCACAGTAGTTAGACACAAAGTTGTTCGGGAGGTCCACTAAGACCACGTACTACTTCAACACTTAGTATCTGGATATGACTTCTGTATGTTAAGTAACTAATCTCGATACAAAATACAGATCGTGAGTCCCACACACGTATGCACGAGTCATCGATCCAGAACAGACTGAACAACACTGGGGGTACCTACCATCGGGTGGTCCGGGGAGACAGGTACCTTAAGAGGTCCGTTCTTATGACCTCACATCAGTAAACGAGGAGGTCCCCTAGAAGGTCCCTGACTTGAGCATAGAGGATATAACCGTCCGTCCAGGAAATGAGGACTCGGTGGTCCCTTCGGACAGGCCTTGAGTATCTTGATATTATCCAACGTTACTCTGTCAAGTTCTCTCTCAGCCATTGTTCGGTAGGAAAACGTCGTCAATTGTCACGGTTCAAAACCCCTCGGTATAGGATTCGTCTATATCTAGTCCAACCCCCACACCCCAAGTCTAGACCCGTTGTGGAGAGGGGATCTAAGATCCTACCAGAAAAATCGGTCGTCCAACATAAGAGAAAGTAGATCCCCTGATTCAACTCTCGTAAAGGAGGTTTTAGTAGAGTAGATCAGTATTCGAGATTTCACTGTCTGTCCACCCTCCTCCTCACCAATAAAACAAATTACCCTTTCATGAACGAGAGGACGGGAGGAAGGGAGAACTCTATATTTCCGGGTACTCATAACTCCAGACTGGTCCCCATCCTGGGGGGTTCCTGGATCAACATGATCTGAGACCGTGACATAAAGAATGGTCCAACGACACGGACCTCGATCTCCCATCCAGTCTTTTAGAGTCATTTTAAATGTAAAAGGTTAACACAAGAGGTAGACTTAGTCTGTCTGTCCGTCTTGTAACTGGGGTCTGTTCTTCATTCTAAGTTTAATTCTGTCCGTCCCCTCGGTCCTCTTTAAGGGACTCGGTCCACCCGACCGGATTTCCCACATACTTACCTTTTTCCGTAAATTGTATCTCCACCATCGAGCCTACCTCGTTAAAGACTAGAGAGACTATATTTCGTACATACACATGTATCGTCACACGTCGTACACAAGCATTATACTATGACGGGACATAAAAATATTCTTCTACTCCTCCTACTGTCCTTCTCAGTGGTAGAAAACCCGACCGGTTATCTACCGGTTCTTCAAGTAAGTCTAAAAAGGTATTTTACAATACCTTTGGGTATACTTGAAAAACCGGTTGGACTATGAAACCACCTCCTCCCCGTGTCCTTTTATCTTCCTAGGTAAGGTGGAAAAGAGTCGCCCCAGACACCCATCTATTCAAAAAGACTAGTCGTCAGGAGTCCCTCCCACGGTTGTCAAGAACGATGACTTACTGGACACCCCAAAGTCCATCTTCTTGAGTCAACAACATGGGAACCTGCTCGGAGGAACAAATCGACTTGGAGTGTTCCGTGTCCGAGGGACAGACCCTGAGGTGTTACAGGGTACATCCGAAGGTACAACGGGTAGAGGAATGAACCTTGTTCGACATGGGGAAGGAAATTGCGAAAAGAGATCTACTGCTAGTAAAGAGGTAAAGGAGGGGAAGAAAGGAGAAAGAAATAAAGAAATAAAAAGGAAAAGAGGGGTCCTGGACGTCAAGAGGGGTCGTAGAGAAGAAGTCCACATGTTCAAGGAGAGGAGTCAATGGAGGACTTACAGTCGCGAAAGAGGAGTAAGTAGACTAAAGACAGGAAATCTCCCTCCCTCTTTGTTGTCCCCTCACTCACTCAAGAAAAAGAAATCTACCCTCCTCCCCTTTCTACCCGTCAAAGTCGGACGTCGATTGAAAGAGACTAGACTTCAAAGACTTGAGTTTGTGTGTGGGTGGTTCTCCTATTAAACTAAGACATCTTGAGGTACATAATATGTGTTCGTCAATTTTCGGTGGAAAAACAATGTAGAAACTAGGATAAAGAAAGGATAAAGAAAGATGCATCACTCATGTAAATTAAGTGAGAGACAGTCTCGAAAAAAACATCTTGAAAGAGAATAACTGGACACCATAGACGAAAAGAAACATAGAGACTGGAACTCCTCTTAATGTTGAACAAACAACGTCTTCAACTCGTAGATTATACGGCTACGTGGACAATCAAGATTATACAATTTACCGTTTCGTGAACGGCAAAGGACACTAACGAAACACCCACTTCATAAAAGACGTTAGACCACTTGACTAAAAAAAAACAAACAAACAAAACAAAATTTCTTACATAAGTAAACATAAAGAACAGAGAGAATAAAGAGTTTGTATACGAAAGAGTAAGACAAAGTTGTGGGACCAGAGTAGTAATGGAGAAAATCTTAGACGAACCGAAAAACAAAAGTTCCATTGTACTAATACTAAACAAAAATTATATCTCTGGTACTTGGTCCGCTGAGGGCGCTCCTTCGACCTTCTCCAAGAAGTAGATCGTCTCGAGACGTAACTTCAGAATGTCGTCTTACTTCTCGTAGTACGTCTCCACTACTGAACAAAATTGAGAGTGTATTTCGGTGTGTATTACGAAACGCTATCACCCTTCCCGTGACTTCTACACCGGGCAGGTGTCGGAGACTATGTGTGGACCGGTAAATAGATATCATGTGACTCATATACGCGAAAAGGACCTTTATATTGAGGATATACAATGTTTCCTTAACACATACAGATATTAAATCATAGACATGGACTGTTGACAGAAAGACACGCCTTGAGCCTTCTCGAATACTCTAGACGGCTTCCACATGTTGATCGTTCTTCGTTTCGACCCTGTACTGGGGGTAGATTACTACGCTCTAGTGAGTGGTCGAAAGGAGGGACATACGACTACTGAAATCAAATCCTTACACTCACTCAGCTACGCGTGTTCTTCACCAGCATTTGCTATTGTTTTAGTGTGTCTTCTGTAAGTATTGACGGAGTAACCATTGAGATCACAAAGTGAAAATGGTAGTTCGAAAAGAAAGTTAAAAGTGATTGGGACGTAAAAATTATCAAAAACTTTCACGACCAAGATTAATACATAACTATAAGTCATCTCTATATTTTATCATAAAGTAGTCCGTTCGACGAATAATACTCTAAATTTTCACAGTAAGAAAGATTATCGGTACTCAAATAAAAAAACATTTTTACCCTCAAAAGGCTGAAACTTAATCCATCTCTTTTACATATTTT
The DNA here is from genome assembly GCA_006410555.1 of Capra ibex. NCBI lineage: Eukaryota > Metazoa > Chordata > Mammalia > Artiodactyla > Bovidae > Capra > Capra ibex. The sequence goes on from SJYO01052474.1 coordinate 26,764,852, forward strand.
AATTCATTTATATTATTTAAAGTCACGGGATCGTTAGGAAAACCTCTTCCGTTACCGTGGGGTGAGGTCATGAGAACGGACCTTTTAGGGTACCTGCCTCCTCAGACCATCCGACATCAGGTACCCCAGTAATTCTCAGCCTGTGCTGACTCGCGGAAGCGAAAGTGAAAAGTGAAAGTACGTAACGTCTCCCTTTACCGTTGGGTGAGGTCATAAGAACGGACCTCTTAGGGTGCCTGTCCCCTCGGACCACCCGACGGCAGACACCCCAGCGTGTCTCAGCCTGTGCTGACTTCGCTGAATCGTCGTCGTCGTCGTTAGGAAAATAAGAACTCTTTCATACACTTTACTCGTTCTTCCCTTTTCTTGTCTATGTCTTCTTAAATATCTTATAAATACAAATTACTTTGGGTCAGGAGTTTTATATTCTTTGATATCCTTCATGTAAAATTCGTTTAAGAGTCTTTTCTTATAAGTACTTCGGCACGATATCTATTGATTCTACATAACATAGACGAATATTTATACTAGTAAGTTTTGTAGACGAAAATCGAGTGTGGTACCTTAGATCAAAAATGGAACGTAGACAGTACACACTTGAACAATACCTATAAAATAAAATTTGACTTCTTTGTCGACGAAGTTATTAAACTTTACTTAAGGGTCCTCCTCGAAAAGATCTGATCATGATGGCGACACAATGTTACTTTTACTAATATACTATTTTTACATATATACACAATAGAAACAGAAAACAATTTTCCGTAATAGTAGTCTCATAATCTGGAAAAACTTAATTTTTTTTTAAGACTAACCGATAGGTTAAAGTGGATTTGTCCATGTACATTAAATGTAAAGTGTTTTTAATGTAAGTTAGAAGAATGTGATTATTTCTTTTATTATTGAGAAGACAGAAAATTCACATTTATTACAATTTATGAAGGACGTTGGTGATGTACGAACAATTTCATGTTATATAGGTTTGTGTTAATTTTACATTCATAATGAATAAAAGATTCGATATTTTTATCAACTAAAATAACTTGTCTATATTAGTTTTGAACATTTATAGTGACTCGATCTACAGTTTTATGTCTTCATAAAATTACTGGAGAAAAATTTTACGAAACACTGTGATACCGTACAGAAGTAAGGTGTTACGAAGGTTTAAGAACCCTAAGGAGTCCCTTCTCTCCACTCATCTTAGTAAAAGTAGTAAAAAGATCGTACCTTATTGAGAAAATACACTTCTATTCTATCTTGGGTGAGACCAATATCAAAATTTCGGTGGATTTAGGGAGAGGAATCTTAATCGGTAAGGGAAGAGGTCCCCTAGTTAACTTGGGTCTAGAGGATTTAACGTCCATCCAAGAAATGGTCGACTCGGTGATCCCTTCGGGTTCTTATGACCTCACCCATGAGACAGGGAAAAGGTCGTCTAGAAAGACTGGGTCCTTAACTTGGACCCAGAGCACGGAACGTCCGTCTAAGAAATGGTCGACTCGCTGGTCCCTTCGACTTTAATTTCTGACATACATAAATTTACCTGGTTAGAACCAACATGACAAAGGTACTTACACAGAATAATGGTTGACGGACGTATTAATGACGACCGGTAGTTTCATTTCTGGTCGAAATGGATTTCCTAAAACAGTAAACCCCAAACTAACATAGAAAATGACAAAAGGGGGGGTAGGACGGGGGTGGTAAAAGTTGGTTCTCTAGGTCCGAAAAGAGACAACCCCCCTCCCCACTTAATCAGACTAAGGTTTAAGTAAAGGTCTCACCTACCTACCTACCGTGACATATCATTACAACTAAAACGACCTACAGGTCCGAGCTGACAGAAGTGACGTGCTTTCTCTTGGGTCGGGTCGAGGGATCCACCTCCAATTGTGTAGACAGACTCTGTGGAAGTTCACCGGCACACAGTCGCGGAGAGAAAAAGGGAGGAGGAAGGGAGGAGTCCTGACCAAGTGAAGTGTCCCGGTTCTCCAACAAAGACAGGAAGTCGTCAAAGGGTCAACTCGTCCAAAGTGCAGGAAGTCTAGAAAGTGTTATTGAACGAAGATTCTGTCAGGAGGGAAGAGAGACTCCCGGAGAGTTGGAGAGGGGAGTCCGAAAAGAAGGCTTAAAGACACAAAAGAGAACTCTTTCTATCAAATTCGAGGAAAGGTCTTTTAGAAATTTTCGGTAGAAAGTGTAAGGACCCTGCTCTGACACAGACTGGTCTTTAAACCTGTTTGACTAAGTTGGTGACAGGTAGATTCCGGAGAGTGAGACTGTTTCCGCCGTTCAAAGTCTACGGAAGACCTTTCGGAACCCGAGAGTGGGGTCGTGTGCGGAGGTGTGTGTACGTGGTGCAAGGACCACTCTGTTGAACGGTCTCCATGTGTCAGTCCGGTTGAGGTCTGAGATGTGAAAGGTCCCTCGGTGTAACAATAAAGAATTAAAGTCATCTCACCGACCGTACCCGTAGAACAGAATCAAGACGACCGTCCAAACTGAGAGTCGTAGTGTCGTCCCTACATTCACGTCTCTCTTTCTACTACGACGTTCGGACTCGACAGGGAAATTAGGACAGTCTGAGAAGGAGAGGACCACTTAGGACCCTGAACCAACACCCCTACCTCCCAGTCCTTATAGGGGGTCCCTTCTCCGTCTTTCTCTCTGTCGCACTACCTATACTCGTGTCGAGTCCAATAATGAGACACTGAATAACAACGCGGTCTTAGAATTAACTTCCAGGGATTTTATAAAATCGTAGGTGGTATAACCACTGTGACATCCGGTCCGCTTACAGTCCGTCATTAAACCACAAACGGTGAACCGAGTGGCACTTACCACCTACACAGGACGAGAGGTCGACTGACCCACGGTCCGACAAGGTCGTCGTCTCCTCACGTCCCTCTCCTCAAGTCACGCCTGTGTGTATGAACACTAATACCAGTAAGTGCATTTGTAGTCACAGACTTGGTCTAATACACAGACCTACACTCACTCACTCACTTTTAGCGAGTCCGTACAGACTGAGAAACGTTGGGGTACTTGACATCGGACGGTCCGAGAAGACAGGTACCGTAAGAGGTTCGTTCTTATGACCTCACCCATCGGTAAGGGAAGAGTTCCCCTAGCAGGGTTGGACCCCGAGCTTGGAGCCAGAGGACGTAACGTCCGCCCAAGAAATGACAGACTCGGTGATCCCTTCGGGTACGTAGACCTATCTAAGATTGTTTTTCTCTTTCCAACAAACTAAAAAATTTTACAAAGGGTAATAAAAACAAATAAGGAATAGGAATAACAACAAGTCAGTGATTTAGGACAGGTTGAGACACTGAGGTACTTGACGTCATGTGCTCCGAAAGGACAGGAAGTGATAGAGGATCGCAAACGAATTTGAGTACAGGTAACTCAACCACTACGGTAGGTTGGTAGAGTAGGAGACACCGGGGGAAGAGGAGAGTGGGAGTCAGAAAGGGTCGTAGTCCTAGAAAAGGTTACTCAACCGACAAGTGTAGTCCATCGGTTTCATAAGCTCGAAGTCGAAATCTTAACCAGAAAAGTCACTGAATAAGTATTTGTTCTAGACAAATGATGGGCGATGATTCATTAACGTCAGTAGAGTTGTCAACTCAAGTAGAATTAATGTGTCGTAAATATAGACCTATCGGTCACTCTATATAGCTGGAAAGTAAAAATCCTACCCAAATCCAAATTCCAATCTAATCGGACACCATGTTGTCTACAAGGAGAGAAACCTTCTTCTACTGGTCGTTCACTGAAAGTATACCGACTCGAAATCCCCTTCTTAAGGTGGACGTCGTCCTGAGAGTCTGTTTTGACGTGCCAGTGTTTATGGGATGGCTTTTACAAAGAATCAGTGATTGAATGTTTGTCTTATTATTCTCATCGTGAAATGGAACTGTATGGACAACTTCATAAAAGTCGAAGAGTAAAGTGAACTAATAAAGTTATAAATATAAGTAGATCCTTGGGTTAATCTATAAAAGTACTTAACTCAACGTCTTTTGATACTAAGGAAACTGTATTCAAATCCACAGTGGGACTTCCAAGTTTAGGTAAGATGACCGAGGAGTTCTCTCGAAGTTATAAAGATCTTATACCGGAGAGTCGTAGTACAATGACATACACATACAACCCCCCCACATTGCTATGGGACCTGTGACTTGACACAGGTCTCGAAAATCCTAGTAGGTGTTTTATGTTCTAACGTTCGACTAGAAAAACCCCACACCTCCTTCGTATATTATACAAGGTTTTAGTCTACGTGACGAAAACGAGTAAATACGTCAGTAGTAAAAAAATAACAACATTTTATACTTTACAAATCACGTAAAACTCCCATTTTCATTATTGTTCTGATTCTGGGGTTTCTTTATACTTTTCTATAAAAAAATTTATTCTGACATTATCTACAAGACCGTTCTTGTAGGAGTCTCCTGTTTTTGTAACCAGACTAGACGTCTTGATCTATCTGTTTGTTCTCGTCTTTCCGTCACACTCTATATATATATATATCAACTAATTCTTTGATCTATCTGTCAAAGATTTACACATCAACTAATTCTTTGATCTTTCTGTCTGTCTTTCCGTCACACGATATATCTCTCAAATAATTCTTCTCCGGTATATACATTCTCGAACCAGAGATGGGAGGTCGACTGGACTTAAGTTTAGTAAGGAGACAATGGTTAACATACTGAAACCCGTTCAAGGAATTAGAAAGACTGAAACGATTGGACATTTTGGGGACCCAACCCTTCTAGGGGACCTCTTCCCGTACCGTTGGGTCAGGTCATAAGAACGGACCTCTTTGGGTACCTGTCTCCTCGGACCACCCGATGTCAGGTATCCCACATTTCTCAGTCTGTGTTGACTTCACTGGATCGTACGTTGGACATTTTATTCCTACTAACATGGTAGATGGACTTTCCTAATTCATTTTGTTACACGTTTTTCAGAAATCTTGTCGTGTATCTTTGATAAGATGAGTACAACCTGTAATGATAAGAATTTTGTAGATTTTGATTGTAACATCCTAAACACACTTAAAACTGAGTAAAAACACAACGACTATTACTAAGTAAAAAATGAAAACATGTCGTTCTCTAAAAGTATAGGGAACTGAAAAGGTGTGTTGGGACCTCCTCCGATCCTGTTCATAACAATCACGGTTATACGTCTACTCCTTTACCTTTAGGTAGGTCCTTGACTAAACGGGTACTCGTGAGTTCAGAGTGGTTCAAGGTTTCGAGTCATGAGAAGGTCAAAATCTCTATCAGAACGAACGGCGACAAAGGTTGAAGTGACTCATTTGTTTGTACCGAAAGTCTCATAACAGTCGGTGTTTATAGTAAGAGTGGTATGTTCTAAATAAATAACAATCTAAAACTATCTGTATCATACCGACTTCTTGACGTTAGTTCAAAATAAAAGTCAAGTCAAGTCAAGTCAGCGAATCAGCACAGGATGAGAAACGTTGGGGTACTTAGCGTCGTGCGGTCCGGAGGGACAGGTAGTGGTTGAGGGCCTCACTTGAGTCTGAGTGCAGGTAGCTCAGTCACTACGGTAGGTCTGTAGAGTAAGAGACAGTAGGGGAAAAGGAGGACGGGAGTTAGGGAGGATCGTAGTCTCAGAAGAGGTTACTTAGTTGAGAAGCGTACTCCACCGGTTTCATGACCTCAAAGTCGAAATCGTAGTAAGGAAGGTTTCTTTAGGGTCCCAACTAGAGGAAGTCTTACCTGACCAACCTAGAGGAACGTCAGGTTCCCTGAGAGTTCTCAGAAGAGGTTGTGGTGTCAAGTTTTCGTGAAGGGAGAATTAATTCAATTTGCAACGAAAGACGGGGACGATAGAGTAAATGTGATTAATCACCGAATCGAAATCCCGGTTCTGAAGACTAACCACGGGATGTCTACTTACGCAAAGACTCTTCCCAAAAGGGGAGGGACCACCACGGGGAGTACGACTCCTCGGAGCCGGTGGGGGTTCTTTACACATCCATCCTTTAATATGTCGGAGAGAAGAATGATGGTTGGGTCTCACCGTCCTGACGGTGGGTCTCCCCACCGTTTTTCGTCTTCCCCTGTCTGTCCACCATCTTGACTGGGACACAAGAGTTCCATTGTCGGAGGGACGTTGGGAACAAAAAGTAAAAGTTTCTGTCATCGATGAATTTCGAAAGAGTCGATTAGTAATCTTGTTAGTCATAGGTAGTGTCTACCAGAATACAAGTTGTCCTTATTGTAATAGTCTTTATGTCAAACTTTGTATTCTATATAAGTAGACATTTTGTATTACTTTTAAAGTTCAACTATCGTTTCAGAACGGTTGGACTTCGACAAAACACACACACACACAAAACAAAAATTCTTTTACTATAAGGTAACACAAGGTAAGAGATAGTACCGAGACAGAAGGTTCAATTGAAAAATTTCTCGAAACCTTTAAAAAGACTCAGAACTCTGTTAGCACTGGTTTGTACTGACAATAAAAGAATTAAACTTGGAAAGTGTTTCGATAACCAACACTTGACCTTCACTCTGAAACTTTTACAAAGAGAAACGTCATGACGCAAAAAGGATCGTAAAGATAGTACTACATCAGTCTCCTTTCTTAGGTTAAGAAGAATAGACACAGTGATTGTGTCGAGACTTTCTATCTTCGTTTTATATATTTGTTACTTTAACACAAACGATGAAAAAAAACGTACATATAATAACAGTATTTGAGTAAGATTCTCTTTAAATTTAAATTTTTTAAGTTTATATTATAAAAGTTTCTCGTTATCGAACTACATATATCTTATATACCGAAGGTTGTCTAAAAATGCAAGTATATAAACATTGTCGTTTCAGTTTAAATATACGTACCTCAGTTGGTAATTTTACAGGGATTGTGATCTCAGGCAATAAACATGACGTGGTGGGAAAAAGAAATGGATGACAAAAGAAGTCAAAGGTGGATGATTATACAATGTGTTATTATAAAAATATTTATATAACTTGTAATAATAACACCGTTTTCAAATATTCTTTTATGAGTTATACAGTTATAGAATATTAGGTGCAAAAAACCAAATACCAAACCAAGAAAAATAATATTAAATAAATTATATTATTTATATATTATATAAATATAAATAATATATTATTTATAAACGTAAATTATATTATTTAAGTTTAAATAATATTAAACTTAAATATAACCTTCTTTAATTACCTCAAAATGTTGGTGTTTAGAGTGTACAAGAATCTTTCAAGAAGTTTTATTTATACCTGAAGAGACTCATATCATACTACTTTGAAAAAGATTCCAATAAAAATTAACTTATTGTTTTTATAGACATAGTGTGTTTACGTACACTATCAAAATATCAATGAACCAATTTTTGAATATCACGATAGTTTTTGATGTAAATTTTTCCCCTCCCCCCTTCTGGACTCTCTGTAAAGTGATTTTTGTCATATTTCCCTCGGGATTTTGTATACTCTTTACAATTTAAGTAGATTTTAATCTTTTTAAGTCTAATTTTGTTTTGACTCTTTTTCGGTCTTTTCGAGTGTAATAAAAAACACACTAATAAGAGACCACCGAGTTTGTCATTTCTTAGATGGACGTTACGTCCTCTGGACCTAACTAGGGACCTAGTCCTTCTAGGGGACCTCTCCCCTTACCGTCGGGTGAGGTCATAAGAAGGGACCTCTTAAGGTACCTGTCTCCTCGGACCACCCGATGTCCGGTCCCCAGTGTTTCTCAGTCTGTGTTAGCTCACTGATTGTGTACGTGTATTACTCTTATGATTTTTATTCTATATGGAAGATTCGTTTTACAGTTCAGATGTTATGTCACAACATCCATGACACGACCCTCACCTGGAGATCCTACACAAGTGGAATATTTTACCTTAGAGACATGGTGGTGGTGGTGCGAAAGGAAAATGTGGAAAAGGACAATCAGGTGAGAGACTTTACTGGTAAGGTGAGAGACGAAGATACTTTAACTGATAAAATCTAAAGAGTATATTTAGTATTTCATACTAATACATTTCATAAACAGGAAGAACCAGACCGAATAAAATGAACAAGAGGTCCAAGTTAGTACAACGATGTTTACCGTGTTAACGGAAGAAAAGAAGTCCACTTTTAATAAAATAACACACATGTATAGTATAAAACAAAAGGTCAGTGAGTAAACACCCGAAAACAATAACAACAAGTCAGTGATTCAGCACAGGTTGAGAGACACTGGGGTACCTGGAGTCGTGGGGTCCGAAGGGACAGGAAGTGGTAGAGGACCTCAAACAAGTTTGAGTACAGGTAACTCAGTCACTACGGTAGGTTGGTAGAGTAGGAGACAGTGGGGGAAGACGAGGACTAAAGGTAGAAAGGGTCGTAGTCCCCGAAAAGACTACTCAGGTGAGAAGTATAGTCCACCGGTTTCATAACCTCGAAGTTGAAGTCACAGTCAGGAAGGTAACCTATGAGTCCTAACTAAAGAAAATCCTAACTGACCAAAGTAGAGGGACGTCAGGTCACCTGAGAGTTTCTCAGAAGAGGTCGTGGTGTTAAACTTACATTTTAAATAAGTCACGAGTCGAAAGAAATACCAGGTTGAGAATGTAGGTACGTGTTGATGACCTTTTTTGTATCGAAACTGATATGTCTGGAAACAGTCGTTTCACTACCGAGCGAAGACACAGAACGTACGTACAAGTCAGTGAAGTCAACACAGGTTGAGAAAAGTCGGGATTCCTGACATCGGGTGGTCCGACGAGACAGGTACCCCTAAGAGGTCCGTTCTTATGGTCTCACTCAACGGTATGGGAGACACAGAATCGATGACACTTATTATAACGTAACTGACACCGTCATATTTATGGAGAAACTCTAAGAATAAAGTTAAGGAAATCTTTATATGGGTCTCTACCCTAACTACCCAGTATACTCTCAAGATCAAAATTAAAAACTTCCTTGAAAGTATGACAAAAGGTATCACCGACGTGGTTAAATATGAAGATAGTTGTCACATGTTCCCAAGAGAAAGGAGATGTTGGAGTTTTTTTGAATAGAAAACGAAAACACTTATTATCGGTGAGATTGTCCACACTTCATTATAGAGTAAGACCAAAACTAAACGTAAACTTTTAGTTTACTACTAATCACTACAACTCTTGTAAAAGTATATGGACAACTGGTAAACAACCAGAAGAAACCTTTTTACAGGTAAACCAGGATACAGGTAGAAAATCAGTACAATAAATAAAAAACAAAACAAAACAAAAACGAAACTCAACATCCTCACATAATATATAAAATCGGGAAATAGGACATATACCGGATGTTTATAAAGGACAGTAAGGGAACAACTAACAAAAGAAACGACAAGTAATTCAAAAATCAAACTACTAAACGAACAAAAACGAATACAACGGACACGAAAACCCCAGTATAGACTCTTTGGTAACGGTTCCGTTCCGATTCTTCGAAAAAGAGACACAAAAGAGGGTCCTCAAAGTATCAAAGTACAGAATTCAAATTCATAAATTACGAAAAACTCAACTAAAAACATATACCAGGTTTTGTTATCAGGTCAAACTAATAAAACGAACACTTATAGGTCAAAAGGACCGTGACAAATAACTTCCTGAAAGGAGTAAAATATAAGGAGTTCTTATATTGGAAAATCTTCCAATCAACTAGTATATACACACCCAAGCAAAGACCCTAGTCATAAGACACAGTAACCAGACCCACAGACATAACTACAGTCACGTTCTAACTAAATTAATGGTGTCGAATCATTATATGGATAAAACTATAGTCTTTAACCCCACAGAAGTCGAAACAAGAATTCTAATAAAATCGATAGACTCCAGTAAACACTAAGGTATACTCAAAATCTTAAAAAAAAGGATAAGGACATTTTTTTTCAAGTTACCTTAAAACTATCCAAAACACAACTTTGTCATCTAACAAACCCCATTATACCCGTAAAATTGTTATATTTGAGAAGGTTAGGTACTGTGACCTATCAAAAGTAAATAAACGTTGATGAAATCAAAGAAAGTAGTCACAAAATATTAAACATCAAATGTTTAGAAAATGGACAAACCAATCCAAATAAAGATCCTTAAAAGTGAGACAACAAAGAATTAAAGATTAAATAAAAAGTCTAACAATAATCACACATGTCTTTACGTGTACTAAAAACATACAACTAAAAATATAGGGTGTACACACGTACGTACGAGTAAACGAGTCAGTACAAACTCAGAAACGTTGTGATACCTGATATCGTGTGGTCCGAAGAGTCAGGTACCCTATAAAGTCCGTTCTTATAATCTCACCCAACGGTACGGGAGGAGGTCCCACAGAAAGGTTGGTAAACGTACGAATATATAAGTATTAATACGATCAAAAGACCGCTTAACTGGGAAAGGGTAATCCATTACTGGAAAAAACAAAGAACACCATTAACAATTGTATACATTCATATCGGTGAGGACCAGTGAAAATTGATAGTAAACGTACCTTATAAAAAAAGATGGGGAAGTTAAAGTCGGATATACACAGGAATTTAAATTTCACTCAAAGAGTGTCCGTCGTCAGAATAACAACATAGAACACCAAAATAGGTAAGTCGGTGAGACACAGAAAACTAACTTCTCAAATTGTGTAAATGTAAAAAAAAATTAAAAAATAAAAATGAAATGTTATGACATAACCAAAACGGTATGTAACTGTACTTAGGTGGTGCCCACATGTACTCAAGGGTTTGCAAATGTAAATTNGTAAGTCGGTGAGACACAGAAAACTAACTTCTCAAATTGTGTAAATGTAAAAAAAAATTAAAAAATAAAAATGAAATAAAATGAAATGTTATGACATAACCAAAACGGTATGTAACTGTACTTAGGTGGTACCCACATGTACTCAAGGGTTTGCAAATGTAAATTTTAATAACTATCTATTCTGAATGGAAAGTCGACTTGAAGTCTAGAAAAGTGGTAGACAAAATTTGAAAATTGAGTGTCAGTGTATGTTTTGGGACGTCAAAATGAAGGACTTATGTGAAATACAATAACCACAGTTTAAAATGGAGAAGACATGATTATATATAGGGAATTATTTAAAAACACCAATACTTTCACTTTCTCTTCGGCGAGAAACGCTGGGGTACCTGACATCGGATGGTTCGAGGAGACAGGTACCCTAAACGGTCCGTTATCATGACCTCACCTAACGGTAAAGGAAAATAATAATTATGAACGGAGAAAACCTAAAATATCATGTCAAATTTCAATAAATACGTGATCGTAATGTCATAATAAACAGATATATAAATGGGAATGTTCACTATAAATGTGAAAGTATGTATAAATACAATCTAAATCGTAGGAAACAAAGTTGAACCTCTTAAAAGAAAGTGTGAAAGGATGTTCCGTCCAAATCACCACTACTTGAGCGATTCAGACCCTTTCAGAAATAGAACGGAAGTAACAATTTCCTGACAAAACGACACATACCATAAGAACCAATCGTCAAAAAGAAATCGTAAAACCTATATAGAATGATGAGGGAGGTTTGGAGGTCCCAAAGACGACTCTTTAGAGTATTATAATCGGAATAAAAAAATATACTACTCAGTAAAAAGAGAACGACGAAAGTTTTAGGAGAGAAATAGAAATTAAAAATTGTAAAACATTAATATTATACAGAGGGATATTCAGTCGGGTCGAACCTAGAAAACCCGAAGTAGTCAAACATACAGGTGAAGGGGTTTAAACCCTTCAAAAGTCAGTAATAAAGGAATTTGTTCAAAAGACAGACAAAAACAGAGACCCTGAGATTATTATGTATAGTCTAACCAAGTGAACTTCTACATGGTGTTTATAGTATCCGAAAGAAGTCAGAAAAAACAAGAAAAAAAAAAGTAAGGAGACTGATCTATTAAAGTTTAATAAACAAAAGTTCAAGTAATGAAGTGAGAAGACGAACTAATTCAGACGACCACTTCGATGGGAAATTTGAAAAACCAATAACATAAGAAGTCGAGGTCTAATTATTAACCAAGGAAAAATAACAAGAGAAACAACTTGAAGAGTAAAAAAGAATTTAATAAAAGGACTAAAGTAAATCAATAGACAAACCAAAAAGGAGAGAGAGAACATCGAGTGACTTCACGAAATTTTGTCAAAAACTTGAAAAAATCCTTGAAATATCCAGAGGTAAAGAAACTTTAACCGATACCCTCGAAATAAAACAAGAAAACAAACCACAGGACAAAGATCTAAGGAGTATAAAGAACATCAGAACGTAATAACAACACGTAAACTTCTTTGACAGTGAAGGAGGAAAAGAAAGAGAGGTCTGACTGAAATCGTTCCCTTCAGGGAGTGGTCAGACGGATCGGTCTATAAAATCCATCAGACCAACCAGTCTAGGTATCCACCCGACCAACCACCCGGACGAAGGTCAAAGGTACCTGTCCAGTGTAATAAAAACTCTTGAAGGATTTTTCATTTATAAGACAAGTGGGTAGATTTGTCGTCTCAAAGATCCAGGATAGATCACCCTGCATTAAATGTGACCTCCCTGTCCTTTAACGAGAGAGACTTACACACAAAACTAAAATCTGAGAACTAAGTATTTCTTCATGATGTTCATTTTACATCAAAAAATTTACACTTTATTAAAATACCTATATACAAATTTATCATTCGTTTAAAACATAACTATTTATACTTTAGATTATATATCAATTTTATATTTTACTGTAAAATAAAGATTTTTATGTAGTTAAATTTTGTAAACTTTTTATACATTTTGTTTTTAAGGACCATACAGAATGAAATAACTATTGATGATACTTATAAAACCACATAAATAAAGTTAAGAAAAAGAGATACTGATCTTTATAATTTTATAAACCATAGTATAAGATGTTATTACAAGATGTTAAAGTGAAATTAGTGTAAAAATGTCATAAACATATACAAAGATTGTTCATTAGTCCAAATGTAATAAAGAAATAAACAAATGTCCGTAAACGGACCACCGGACTAAATAACCGTCTCGTACGTCTCTTTAAAACCCGAAATAAGTGTCATCTATACCTATGTCGCGAACTTCGTGTTGGTGTTCTGAGGACCCTGTCAAAAGGAGAAAAGGTTGACGAATTATTAAAGGAGTCTTTACTGCCATTCGTAAACGTAAAGAAAATCACACAATTTACTCCTTCTCCTCTCTTGAAACACACACACTCACGCATAAATGTCTCAAGATCGTGAGTGAGTTGTTGTTAGCTGGGTCCATTGTATAAACGAGTAAGGGGTCCATATAGACCGACCCCAGGTGCCCTCTGGTCGTTGTGAGAGTATAACAAGGTGACCGGGGGTTTCAACGACAATACGGATGGGAGGACGGAAGTCCTCATGACTATTGTGTCCCTGGAAGAGTGACATGGAACACTTAGTCTTTAGAAGTTTCTAGTTATGAAGATTTCATGGACTCTTACGATTGTAGGGACTTTATGTAGGATCTTTGAATAATAAGATCTACAGGACGGTATAGTTCCGAAGACGAATAGGTGTCACACGATTACAAATGTCTTGTCTAAACCAAGATGTCTACTATCATTACAATGGGACACCATACCGAACAAGAGAGAGTAAATCTTTAATTTCTCTTATATTTCCAAGAGATGACTCTGTAGAAAAAGGTTACGTCATTATTGAACATAGTACTAAGAACAGGCACCAGAAGATCGTCTAACATATCTGTGTCCAAAAGTAGACTTAAAAACCTCCACAAAGAATCGTATATCAAAGGACACCCGGAAAGGATACTACTAAAAAAATCTACGTCTGTGTCTCTTGTCTGAACACCTGTGTCCTCCCGTTCCTCTCCCACCCTTCTTAACTCTCTCATCGTAACTATATGTATGTGGTGATTCACATTTTATCTATCGATCACCCTTCGACGAGATATCGTGTTCCTCGAGTCGAACCACGAACACTACTGGATGTCCCCATCCTCCCTCCGAGTTGTCCGTCCAACATATACATATGTATAATAGACTAAGTGAAAAGACATGTCGTCTTTGATTATGTTACAATGTTTCGTTAATATGAGGTTAATCTTTAAAATTAAAAAAAAAAAAGCAAGTTGAATTCAAACCAAAGATGACTGTCGGAAACGAAGTTGTAAACATTACCAGAACCCCAGTGATTAAGGGATAAGATCTTGTAAGGAGAGTGACATTCCGTCCAACTTGAGACACAGGAGGATTGGAGACCAAGACTGAATAAGACAATCCAGTCACCTTACAGGAAGAAAACAACGTATACAAGAAAGAGGTCGGTAATAAGGGTCAGTAAATTGAGAATCGTAAAAGTACGGGTAATGGTAAGAATAGTCGAAGGAGAGTTTTCTGGAGTGAGGTAAAAAGTCATAACGAGACCTCACACCACGGATCATCTTGCGTCACGGGTGTTGTACTGGACTCATCGGGTCCGGGGTCCTTTTCGACGGGCAGAAGACGGAACAGAAGGACGTCGGGTACTGACGGGAGAGACAGGGTCCTTGAATCAGTGTGACCACTATGTCAAGTGTGAACGACAGAGACTTTTGAGGTCTAGAAAAAGGAAGAGAGAAAGGTCCTATGGTGATGAGACATAAAGATCCAAATTTGAATTTAGCAAAAAACCTGAAAATAGGATAAAAAATTAATGAGACAACTAAAACAAGTAGTGAGATCAGGTAGTAAAGAATGGAAGGAAACTAATAAGTAGGGAAACTCAGATACGATTTTGATATCGAGAAAATAACCCTTTTTTTGTAGATGTATCTATATTTTAACACACATTATAACCTGAGGGGTACCTGTAGACATAAAACCTATAGTCCCATTCTTGGAAACAAAATCATTGACCCCGTAGTACACCATCATTAATTATTGTACCCGAAATCACGGTTTGTCTAAGTGCAGACAGAGACGATCAACGATGGACTGGAAACTGTTAGCGAATAATTTCAGTTTCTTGATTCGATGTTAAGGATGAAGTCAAAGTCGTTGTTACAGACGAGAATCCTCAACGATGTGGGTGTCAATAGGTTTACACTTAGTAAATAAGACGTTTAACAGAAGTCGGTCAAAAATTCAAGATTAAATCAAAGGAAGACGGTCGATCGTCTGAAGTTTACTGGAAGAAGAAAGGGTCAGAGAATAGTAAAAAAAGACGATTCTTTAATGTTCAGTCCGAATTATAACAGAATACTATTTATATATCGTTTTTTGGACGACGGTCTTTACTTACATAATATGTAATTCAGGGATTTACTTTTATTTATTCATATCCTAATAAAGATTGTAACGAAAAAAGGTGAACACACTTTTAAGTTCTTAGTTGGTATAATTTTAAATAATCTCCCAATAAAATTCTACTTTCATGAATAATTACGAGTGTCATTTCTATTAAATTGAATAAGTTATATAACGTTAAATAAATATCTCTTTTGTTTTATACAACATCTAAAGAATCTTTAAAAGAACCCCTTGGAGATGATATTACGGTTATTTAATTGTAGAAAATTTAAAATAAAAATTCTAGAGAATTGTACAGGTTTTTGTTTTGTGATTTTTTCTCTTTTTAACTAAAAATTTTCTCTTTACACTAAAAATTGGTTTACAAATTAAGTTTTCTTACAGTATAGGGAGAGGACAAATTTGGTAAATATATTATAACCGATGATAGTTTACGTATTGTATCACACAAAACAGTAAAAACATGTACAATGAATTAGTGTGTCTTCGTGAATCATTACTAGAGAAAACTCACGACAGGCAAACCCCCCGTTCAGATCTAGATCCAAACTAAAACGTCACTAATTGTATAAAATCTTTCGTAGTTAATAAAGTCTCTTTTTGTCGAGGAAACACATCAGTCCATCTATCTTTTCAAGGGGACACGGTATTAAAGGAAAACCATAACCCTTTTGCTACACCAGACCCCTTAACTTTATCTTGTGTCATTGAAAGTTGAGTTTGAGTGTTCAATAGTAGGTTTCGGTTCTGGCGAATCATAATTATAGAGTGTGCTGACTTCGCTGAATCGTCGTCGTCGTTGACGATTCTGTTTAAAAAAACGAACATCATATCATTACTTATAATATTATTACTTCTAATGACAATTATTAATACACAAACAAAATAATCCAAGGACTTTACAAGTCTACCAGCAAATCACTTAAGTCAAGTTTACAATTTACAGTTGGATTTCGACGGGGGTTTAACAGGAAAACCTTTCGAATACCCTTTTGTATTTTAAAGATGGGAAAATGGTGGTGTAGGGGTTTCTTTTTAAGAACATAGTGACGGTACCATACTGTCAAAAATGGTATAACTGGGTTAATCTCAATATCAGGTTTAAGATTAATTAAAGTTGGAATTGATCAGTCCCCATTTTATCCTTGTCTAACGAGACTTGACAGGTCAGAATAATCCACTCTATTAAACAACTTGTCGTCACGAACGACAATGGGGTCTCTTCCGTTACCGTGGGGTGAGGTCATGAGAACGGATCTTTTTAGGGTACCTGCCTCCTCGGACCATCCGACACCACGTACCCCAGCGATTCTCAGTCTGTGCTGACTCACTGAAGTGAAAGGGAAAAGTGAAAGTACGGAACCTCTTTCTTTACCGTTGGGTGAGGTCGCAAGAACGGACCTCTTAGGGTCCCTACCCCCTCGGACCATCCGACGGCAGATGCCCCAGCGTGTCTCAACCTGTGCTGACTTCGTTTAATCGTCGTCGTCGTCGTCGTCGTCGTCGTCGTCGTCGTCGTCGTCGTCGTCGACAATGGGGTGTGCATCGTATGGTGATTAATATGTCTTTAAAATTTACCAACACTAAATAATAATTACTACAGTGTATGAATACAGACGAAAAGGTTTTATTTTTAATGGTTGTACGGAGATCGTCTCTATAATCAATCTTAAACACGACATAAACACGAACCTTCGAAAGATCGACTCAACAGAAACAAAAAATTACTTATTAAATCGACAAGTGTGACCTATAAATGGTAGAAATAAAACACTTTTGTAAATACGAAACTATAAATTTTTATTCAAATAGAAATCCCCTCACCTCTCCTAGAATCCGTTTGTAGAAGTAAAAGATAGATCCTCCGCTCCATGGACCCTCCACTCCATGGAGTCGATCCCGAACGACTGTCCTTTGGTCATGTCGTCACTCAACCTCGGACTGGTGAAGTAGATGTTATTGTTTACGTTAAGACCCCTGTAATCTTTTATTCTATTATGAAAATTTCTATCATCTAAGAACTTCGAAAACTTTCACTTTCACAATCAGCGAGTCAGTACCGACTGAGAAGCACTGGGGTACCTGATATCGGGTGGTCCAAGGAGACAGGTACCTTAAGAGGTCCGTTCTTATGGTCTCATCCAACGGTAAAGGAAGAGGTCCCATAGAAGGACTGGGTCCCTAACTTGGTCCCACAGGACGTAGTGTCCGTGTAAGAAATGGTAGACACGGTGTCTCTTCGGGTAAATTTGAATATAAGGACGCATTATTTTACAAATAGTCGTGGATTTCAATATCTTCATCTTCATCCAACCAATTTCGTACGTCTTTCCTGGTCTATTTCACAACTGAATCGTACATGTGACATTTTGTAGGTACTGTTCTTAAGGTCCCTGACTTGTTTAATCTCCCCTTTCTCTAAGTTCTATCGTTTAAGTCAACGACAAAATTCCTCACCTTCGTTTCTTAACACAGACCCGATCCACACAAAGGAAGGTCAACACGTACTAATCCCCTTCAGAATCTGAGCTCTTAGGAATCTCTATGTTGCACTAAAAGGAGTTCCCTTCTCATGGTCGACGTGGTGTTAAAATCGATGACAGGGGTTAGAGGACGGGGAGTGTCCGAGTAGGTGACCGAGGGTCTCGTCTTGACTACTTCTTTTGTTTGAACCCGAGGAAGTAAAGACAGGTTTTTTCTGACTTGAGGACGAACGGAGAGGTGGGACGGAGGTAGGTAGGACTACGTGAGAGGGGTTGATTTCGGAATTAATCTACCTATTAGTGAAATTTACCATAGATTCCTTTGTCAAAACTTTTTCTCTACATAATTTTAATCACTTTTATTTACAAAAGTATTACTTCGTTAATCGTACTATCAACTTACTAGAACTTACTGACACTTCGACCATGTTTATCTGAGATGGGAACACACGATAAAAGGTGTTAACAGGACACCTATTATCCATCCCGATCACTGACGGAGACTGTTTACTTTCGGTAGACGTTTATCGTGTCTAGTAAGGAGAGTCCTGATGGCTTTCCGTTTGGGAACCTCGATCAGTGGAAAATTAGACACCTATACGATCGTTCACCGTTTACTGGTAAGATGACCCTTGACTAAGGGCCCACTTTTTATGGTACCGCGAAGAAGAAATTAATTGTCGGAAAAAGCGTAACGATCGTGTAATTTCGGTAGGGTTTCTTGTGGGCACGAATATATTAGTCACAGTGTCGTAGAGACGGATTTGCTTATTATTTACAAGTCCAAGATGTGATTCACTTTTGGATAAGAGGTTCTGAAAGTGGAAGTATTTCTACCCGAGTATTTTTAGCTTTTTTCTTTTTAACCTTACACCAGAGTACTCCTATTTTTCCGATCACAATTATTAATTGTTCCTCTCACTTCACCTCAGTTTAATCGGTATTATCTCGGGTCTCACTGACCGTTTCAGTGGAGAGTAATAGTTTTTTGAGTAATTCTTTACTTCTCCACCTTTAGGGCGACCCAATAAGAGTGTGAAGCCGACATAGTCTCTAATAAAAAGTCTAAAGAAAGTTTACTTCTTGACAATCCAGTGGTATAACATATAATCCAATTAGAAGTTCGAAACTTTATACCTCCCGACCGTGGACGTACAGTAAGAAGGAAGTCACGAATTTACTCGACATACAGACTTTAAGTGTTTAATCACAAATGTCTATCTAGACATGTACGTAGATGATCCTTGTCAACTTACATTGAAGATCTAATATCGCCCCGACACACGGGGGAATCTAAATATTGCGAGAATGTTTGATACTTTACTGGCGATTTTGCGTATTTACTGAGGCTAGGGTTTCAACTAATTTAAGTTTTAACACACAGTGTTGAACAAAATGGGTGGTCATATCATTTTCCTTCCATTTAAGTTACTGAGTGATCGAAACAAATATGACTTAAGAAGAGATCTTAGAAATGAGGTACATCTGTAATTTAAAATTAGATAAACATATAAAAGAATCTTCAATCACAATGACGGTATGAGTTGACAAAGGTAATAGTCCTGCCATAACTCCCTGTATTGGGGTTTCTAGTCTTCCAACGTACATTGACCTCATTTTAAGGTCTGAAAGGGTAGACCGAAATTATGATTAGAGTACTTTCCGTCGTATTCTTAACGATCTGGTGTTCTGAAAGACAAATAAAAACGAAATTCGGAACGACTTACGAGGGTCCACCGAGACACCATTTCTTAGACCGACGGTTAGTCCTCCGTGGTCAAGTTAGGGACGCAGTCCTTCTAGGGGACTTCTTCCTCTACCGTTGGGTGAGATCATAAGAAAGGACCTTCTAGGGAACCTACCTCCTCGGACCGTCCGATGTCAGGTACCCCAGGGTTTTCTCGACCTGTACTGACTCCTGATTTTATCTTCAACGACTTACTAATATAATCAAACAAAAAGGGATTCAATTAAGAAGTTCTTTGTCCCAGACTTACGGGTACTAAATGGTTGAGAATCAGTGGAAGTCAAGTCAAGTCAAATCAAGTCAGCGAGTCAGTACAGGCTGAGAAACACTGGGGTACTTAGTGTCGTGCGGTCCGGAGGGACAGGTAGTGGTTGAGGGCCTCAAATGAGTCTGAGTGCAGGTAGCTCAGTCACTACGATAGGTCGGTAGAGTAGGAGACAGCAGGGAAGAGGAGGACGGGGGTTAGGGAGGGTCGTAGTCTCAGAAAAGTTTACTGAGTTGAGAAGCGTATTCCATCGGTTTTATGAGCTCGAAGTCGAAATCGTAGTAAGGAAGGTTTCTTTAGG
Source organism: Capra ibex (assembly GCA_006410555.1). Classification (NCBI taxonomy): domain Eukaryota; kingdom Metazoa; phylum Chordata; class Mammalia; order Artiodactyla; family Bovidae; genus Capra; species Capra ibex. Next base: position 26,784,996 of record SJYO01052474.1, read on the forward strand.
GTCCCGACTAGAGGAAATCCTACCTGACCAACCTAGAGGAACGTCAGGTTCCTTGAGAGTTCTCAGAAGAGGTTGTGGTGTTAAGTTTTCGTAGTTAAGAAGCCACGAGTCGGAAGAAGTGTCAGGTTGAGAGTGTAGGTATGTACTGGTGTCCTTTTTGGTATCGGAACTGATCTGCCTGGAATCAGACGTTTCATTACAGAGACGAAAACTTATATGATAGATCTAACCAGTATTGAAAAGAAGGTTCCACATTCGCAGAAAATTAAAGTACCGACGTTAGTGGTAGACGTCACTAAAACCTCGGGTTTTTCTATTTCAGACTGTGACAAAGGTGACAAAGGGGTAGATAAAGGGTACTTCACTACCCTGACCTACGGTAATGACTATGTATTTTTGTCAAGGATGGGAACTTTTCCTATATTAGATTACCTCTACCCGTGTATGATGATACGGGTAGGTACCCGTGATGATACCCGTGATGATTGATATCACGTTGTCTAATATTTCGACGTTAAGTTAATATACATGATGCACGATACTGTAAAAATTAATATCAAAATTTGAACCTAAACAACGAGGGGTTTAATATTTGAAATATTATAGTTACGAGAGCGAGGAAGATTGGAGGATAGAACTCCCTTATCTCTGAAAAATTGTTCACGAGACCGGATGAGACCACCTGATCACCGATTCTAAGACATGAGGATTATGTCTCCTGGGTCCCAAGTAGGGACCAGTCCCTTGATCTCGGGTACACGACATTGATTTTTTATGACGGACAGCGCTGATTCTGGACCACGTCGGTTTATCTGTTTATTATAAAAAAATTTCACGTGACTCTCCTTTCCCTCCCAACCCACACCAAAATCCTCCAAGAGTAAGGTTATATCATATTTAATTTATAATGGTTTGATATATTTTAACGACTAGTACAAAAATCAATTACCTCTTATTTTGGACTTCTCAAAAGATAAAATGAATTTCAAGTCACCCTACGACAGTCTCAAAGGAAATCCCCAACCTAAAAAAAACTATGAATAAGTCATTTGTGTATAAATGACTCACCGATGAATTACAGGGTCTGAGAACCAAACCATGACAAGGATATAGACTCACCCCTCATACAAACTAAACGAAAACACACACACGAAAGAAAAATGTATTACGATAAAATCCGATGTCAGGAGGACCGAAAAGAGGACTTGAAGTATAAGTATGAAGACACTACCCCTAGGGTAATATACGTAGACAGTTGTCCCTCTTTCACTTTCAACGAATCAGCTCAGGTTGAGAAACGCTGGGGTACCTTAAGGTACCTGAGGTACCTTAAGAGGTCCGGTCGTATGACCTCAACCATCGGAAAGGGGAGAGGGATTTCTTCTATGTACTTGGGATTTGTGTTATGTGTTTGAGAAAATAGACGAATAAGAATTAAAAAGGTCACTAATAACAGAATCATTAACAATGATTTACCTAGTTCAAATTTAAGAGACAACTTTAGACTGACAATTTTCGGAAACTGTTCACGAAAACATTTACATTCTGAGAAACCCCATACATTTATTAGTTGTTATTAAATAATAACCCTAATTAATTAATTACGAGTTTTATTAACCCGTGTAGACGTGGGGTCAAATGGAAAATAAATTCGGAAAATGAAAAAAACGGTAAAGATTAACATGGTAACTCGAACTACAGTAACTACGAAGGGATAAAAACTGTTCCACCATAAACCTTTTGTACCTTAGAAAACCTTTTTTTTTATGAAAATAGTTGTTTCATCTACGACCAGGAGGGGAATGCAAGAGTATTGGTGATACACTCTTAGGAAGACTCGTCAAGAAAGATGAAGGTGTGGAGACCATATTCCAGTGTTGTAAGAACTAACTACGGTACAACTCTTGGACGGAGAAGGTTACTCGACACCGTCACCTACGGAACATTTCCGAACTAAACCTGTCCACCGTCAGGGTTTAGGATTGGGTAGGAATAATGTGGTATACCCCTTCTATCTTCGTGAGTAAGACTACGGACCCCGATACATAATTCCCCCGAAAACTGTCACAGACTATCCTCACCCTACGTTTGACCGTATACCCGTTGACTCTTTTCCTCGTATGTAAATGTATGTGTTCATATCACAGCAGACATAGGTTCCTCAGGACGAAAAACTTCGGCTGAGGAGAGAGAGAGAAATGGAAAGATACACATAAAAGAGAAGTAAAGAAGAGTAAAAAGGAGAAGGAAAGAGAGGAGGCAGGGTAGGGAGGGAAGTAGGAAGGAACGGAAAATGATTTCTTCATCATGATGGTCAACGGTTAAAAGATTTTGAAACCTTGAATCCAAATATTAAACTATAAAAATTATTTTCTCTTTTCGAGACGATTTTGTACTCGTTTGAAACCCGGTCTTAAGTTGTGAACACTGACATGAATCCTTTATTCCCTTTAGAGGTAAAAGAGGATTAAGACGTCCTACATTATCAGACGACAGTTTAGTATTGATTTGTCTTCTTTATGAGGGAAACCATGTAAGTGATTTTATTCTCTGTATCTTAAGGGACCTCTAGGTCACCAATCCTAAGGTCCGAAGGTAACGACCCTGGGACCCAAACCAGTGACCAGTCCGTTAATTCTAGGGTGTTCGCACGGGCTTCCTCATTATTATTACTTTCCTCTCTGTGTTTTAACTGTAAATATAGGTCATCTCCTCGAACGGGTCCTCCAAATCACCATTTCTTAGATGGACGGTTCGTCCTCTGTGTACAAGCTAGGGATTCAGCTCTTATAGGGGACCTCTGCCTTTACCGTTGGGTGAGGTCATAAGAACGGACCTCTTAGGATATCTGTCTCCTCGGACCCCTCGATGTCAAGTACTTCAGTGAAGTCAGCACGGGATGAGAAACCCTGACATACCTGACAGCGGGCGGTTCGAGGAGACAAGTACTCTAAGAGGTCCGTTCTTATGACCTCACCGAACGGTACCGGAGGAGGTCCCCTAGAAGGGTTGGGTCCCCAGCTTGGACACAGAGGAGACCGACGACATAACGGGTACTTAAGAAATGATGACTCGGTGGTCCCCTTCGGGTCCGATGTCAGATACCCCAGTGTTTCTCGACCTGTGTTGAATCACTGATTTGTTGTTACTTATAGGTCGTCTTAGGAATCGCCAGATTATAACTTGTATGACCAGATTTTTATCCTAAAGAGTATTTTCATAAATCACGACATATAAAATGTGTTTTATACTTTTCTATGTGTCCGGAACTATGTAAGAATATGTCTTATTATTACATCGTTGATATATCATTAGAAGCATCTCATAAGTTCAGTAAGTAAGTTGTTTCTAAACTTGTGAACGAGACTCTGTCCCTAAAACAACTCATGATTCTTATGTCTGTTCCAGGGAAGAAGTACCTGGAACGTGGAAATATCCTTCTTTCTACGCAGTAGTTCATGTCTTCATATCGTACCTGGTGTCATCTTCGGACACGTCCCACTTCTTCTTTGTCTCCTTTGGTCATTAAACCGTTTTCCTGTTGTCTTACTTCGTAGAGTTCTCTCCGAATCTACCCTTTCATAGATGAACTTGATTTGGTAGTCTTAGTGATACCGACCTGGTGTCCTTCATTCCCTCAGTCCATTGGTTTTACTCGGTTTCTCCAGTATAATTCTATGGAGTATCTACCGAAAGTAAAGTATGATTCCGAAAACTTCAAACAGAACTCCTAGGTAAATTTTTAATATTAGAAATTCTCTATGTAAGAAACAAAGTATAAAATCGTGTGGGGAGACGAACTCTAAAATTCTTCTACTTACCCGTCTTCCTTTTAAATCCACGGATTCTGGTCAATCCTTTAATAACGAAATCGGTTCTGCCCTCTACTCTCCTGACCTGGATCCTGTTGTCGTCACAACTACTTGTCTTCCTACTCTACACGATCTTTCTATCATTCCTATAATTAATACGTCCAAGAGTGAGGATTAACCTCCATCCTTGACTTCCTTTCTGGAGACCATGTTGAAGGTCCAACGACCATATAACTAGTCCACCCTACTAGAGACAAAAATAAGGACCCTAACCTTATTCTCTTCTCTTCGTCCGAACAAATTGTTCTATTACTTAGGTCACGAATAGTTCATATAGTTTTTTTTTTCTCTCTCGAGAATGATCTTTATTAGACTCAGTTGACGATGAATTAGAATCTTAGTAATATTATACATTATTATATTATTAGCACACACTAAGAGGAATACACGAAGTAAAATTGTTTGATTCGTACTGAATTATCGGTTGTATAGATTAGAGATTTACATGTTATTTCATCGTAAACTTAATTACTCCATTTCACGAGTAAACATCTACATTTTAAACAAAGTATTTTCTCTCGAGAACGGTCTTTATGTAAACTCAGTTGACGATGAATTAGAATCTTAGTAACATTGTAAATTATCATTGACTCGACACTAAAAGGAATACACGTAAAAGTAGAATTGTTTCATACTGACTTATCGGTTGAATGGATTAGAGATTTACACATCATTTCATCGTAAACTTGACTACTCCATCTGACTAGTAAACGTCCACTTTACTAAACAATTGTAATCCGTCATAAAACCGAAACGATATCAAGTTTTATTACTACTATAACTTATCATGGATAGTTCTACGTTGACGACTTCTTCGTTAGCCGATGGGTGAGGTCATAAGAACCCGGAAGGAACACAGAGTCGACCATTTCTTTGGTGGACGTTACACCCTCTGGATCCAATCCAGGGACCGAACTCTTCTAGGGGACCTCTTCCCTTTCCGATGGGTGAGGTCATAAGACTGGATCTCCTAAGGTATCTGACATATCAGGTACCTCACCGTTTCTCAACCTGTGCTGACTCGCTGAAAGTGAAAGTAGTTCTACGTTTCGGATTCCAAGAAATATGAAAAATAAGTCTCCGGTATATTTACTTCCGAATCCGTGTGTCAGATCGACATGTCGGTACATTTTAACAGGTACTTTAACAGGAAAGTCACACATAATATTCGAGTAACTTATAAAAGTGTCACAATCAAGTGAAAATAAATAACTTTATATCAACCATATTTTATACTATATAATGTCTACACGTCCCGAAGGGTCCACCACGATCGCCATTTCTTACGCGGACGGTCACGTCCTCTACGTTCTGTGTGTCCAAACTAGGGACCCAGTCCTTCTAGGGGACCTCATCTTTTACCGTTGGGTGAGGTCATAAGAACGAACCTTTTTAAGGTACCTGTCTCCTCAGACCGTCCGACCAGGTACCCCAGTGTTTCTCAGTCTGCATTGACTCACTGACTTATGCATGTGTATATGAATCCATATGGCACATCACTAACTCTTAAAAATTTACAATGTGAGGTAAATAGAAATGACACTTTGCACCCGATATAAAGGACACAAAACGTTTCATAGTGACCTCGTATGGGAAAATAAAAAATAACCTCCCATTAACGACATGTTACAACACAACAAAAGATGGCATGTTGTCGTCCTTTGTCGGATTCACATGTGTACAGGAAAGGGAGGATTCGGAGGGAGGGTCGGGGGGTAGGATGGGGAGATCCAGTGGTGTCTCGTAGTCCGACTCGAGGGGAACGATTTGTTGTTGAGGATGATCGATAGACAAAATATGTAACTTTACACATACAAAGTTACGGTGCGAGAGAGTCAAGTAGGGCGGGAGGAGAAGGGTGTGACACGTGTTCAGACAAGAGACGTAGTCACAGAAACAAGGGGACCTCGAATAAAATATGGACCATCATATATGGAGAAGGGACCTCTTCCTGTACCGTGGGGTGAGGTCATAAGAACGGACCTCTTAGGGTGTCTGTCTCCTCGGACCACCTGACGTCAGGTACCCCAACGTTTCTCAGTCTGTGCTGACTTCGCTGAATCGTACGTGTGTGGGGAATCAGGAGAAGGGGGAAGGATGACCATTGACGATAAAACAGGAGATATAGACACTCAGACACAGAAGAAATAAATGATCTATTCATGTGAAAATTACTATAATATATGACAAACAGAAAGAGACTGAATAAAGTGAATCGTATCACGGAGGGTTCAGGTAGTCACAAGGACGTCAACCGCTTTAAAGAAAAACTTACCGACTCATCATAAGGTAACAGATATATACCCGTGAACAACTATCTGCGAAGAAAGAGGTAAGTAAACAACTATCTGTGGATGAATTGTCAACATTCATTACGACGACACTTGTAACCCCACGTATATAGGAAAGTTTAATCACAAGAACAAAAAAAGTCTGTATATGTGTCCTCATCTTAACGATTTTCCGGTGTTTCTCGGTTTTGTTAGAACTCTTTCTTGTCTCGACCTATTTAGTACAAAGGGTTAAATCAAGTGAAAAGTTAAGTAACTTATATTACCAAAACGATTGGAAAAGTGAAAAAGTACAACATTGTCAAAAGTTTTTAAGATTAAGGCTTATGTACATTCAGTAGATTCTATACCACATCACACAAACAGTAAACGTCCCAAAAAAAAAAAGAAAAAAATTGGGTCTTCTCAAATGCTGTAAAGATCTAGAATTTTCTACGATTATACTACTATCATTCAACTTGTCTACACATTTACTTATCTCTCGTACTATTATCAAATACCATTGATTTTAACTCTTTTTTATTATAATATTAGACCTGAAGGGTCCGCCAAGTCACCATTTCTTAGGTGGACGGTTACGTCCTCTACGTCCAAACTAGGGACCCAACCCTTCTTAGAAACCTCTTCCTTTACCGTTTGGTGAGGTCATAAGAACGGACCATTTTTAGGATACCTGTCTCCTCGGATCGTCCGATGACAGGTACCCCAGTGTTTTCTTAACCTGTGTTGAACCACTGATTTGTCGTTCATAATATTCGACTTTCAATTCTTCCACAAGACTATAAGTTTAGGAACAACATGACAGATTACTGATTCGCTGAACCGGTTCACAGGATTTACTAAACACGGAGTCAGAGGATATAACTTCTCTAACTTTTTTTATTATTGTTATTGTGAAGGGAGTGTCTCGTAAACACTACTAATTTACTCTCTTATGGATCTTTCCTTGAATTGTGTCATGACTGTCAAGTCTTTACGATTACTATTGCTTCTCTTCTTCCACCTCCTCCTCGTATTCCTCTAAAGACTTCATCTCTAGGTTATTTAAGTCCAATCGCGTATATGAAGATTTAAAAGAATGACGTCACTATATAACTCATTCGTAGGAATGAATGCACACGGATCAGTGAGCCAGTACAGACTGAGAAACACTGGGACACCTGACATCGGGCGGTCCGAGGAGAGAGGTACACCTAAGAGGTCCGTTCTTATGACCTCACCCAACGGTACGGGGAGAGGTCACCTAGAAGGGTTAGGTCCCTAGCTTGGGTCTAGAGGGTGTAACGTCCGGCTAAGAACTGACAGACTTGGTGGTCCCTTCGGTAAACCATTTTCCTTAACTTAATGTACTAGACATCATGGAAGACGGAAAGATCCTTATTTATTTCGAGGAAAGTCACACAATTATTTTTGTAGTAATTCTATTGTACTCAGAGGAGGTATTCTGTAAATAACAATTATACTGATAATAAGAGTGAAATCACCCTTTAGAAAATAGTATATCTATTCGGTCATTTCTAATAATGTGGATTTTTTTTTTCGATTTGATACAGTTAACCTCTAAGTCTTTTGGTGTCACAACACAAAGGAAGACATGAACCCTTATTGAAGAATCAGGAACAAGTACACAGACATCAAAAGTCGGAGACTGGTTAAAATCTTAGTGATTTAATTTCTCTAATACTCGCAAAAGAATAATCACGATGGTACCATTTGTAGTGTATGAAACGGGTTCAAAATTTAGTGACAAATCCAAAACTAGATATGAACAATATATCTAGAGGTACCACCGTGTCTACCATTTCGTAGACGGATGTTACGTCCTCTGGGTCCAAGCTAGGGACCCAGACCTTCTAGGGGACCTCTTCCTTTACCGTTGGGTGAGGTCATGAGAACGGACCTTTTAGGACACCTATCTCCTCGTACCATCCGATGTCAGGTACCCCAACGGTTCTCAACCTGTGTTGACTCGCTGAAGTGAAATCCAAAAACTTCTTCATAAAAACGGGACTCTCTCTAATACTCCATAAACCACATAAATCGGCTTATAAAATACTTCTCTTATGACAACCTAACCAATTTTACAAATAAGACCAAAAAGGTATTCTACAATGTCTTTTTTTGTTTGTTGGAAAAACCGGTTCGGTTATCATTATACAAGATCATTAACCTAATCATTGATATTCGTATATGTCGACAAGTTTAAGCATATTTGTTTTCATAATTCTATCAGCTGTAAATTGTGACACATTTAAATGCCACATGTTACGTCATTAAACTATATGAAAACATAACTACACTAATTACGTAATTCCAATCAACAGTGTAGGAAGTGGAGTGTACCGATGTCAAAAAGCTCGTCCCCCGAACCATTCTTGTAAACTCTAGATGAGAGAACCGTTGATATTCATATATCATGTCATAACATTTGGTGTAAGTAGGACGACCCTTTCTTTTCCTTACCCTAATGACTACTCGGAAAAGGCGTAGAGGAGGATGGAGACGGTGGTGGTTGTAGTAGTTGAAAAGTAGACCAGACATCATCTTTTCCTGACTCATAAGTGGAAGAAGAGACGAAGGTGGGAAACCGTGGATGAGGTCGAGGTGTGTCGTCGGTCTCTCTGCTATAGTACAGTGAGGAGAGAATTATTTTTATTCTTACGTAGGATGAGGGGTCATTTTAAGTAGGAAAAGTGTCTCAGGATGGTAGCTCTGTAATGGACCCTCATAAGAAGGGGGAGGGAGTGAGACGACGACGGTATAGTCGAAAAAACAAAATGATCTTCGTGGGGTTGAGTAAGGAAGGGTCTTTGAAAGGGAGATTTAGAAGGTACGTTCCGAGGGGATAGTAAATCCGAGTCGATCTTATGGTAGAGAATTCTTTATGGAAACCATTGGTGTCTCACGAAAAAATTTACTTATGTAAAAGTGAAACTTCCAATAAATTTCTTTAGTATTGACTCAAATCCTACAGGGGAACTCTTTATACGCGATCGTAGACTTTTTACTGTTTAAGAAACAACTGTTAACGAATCGTAATGAATCATAAAAGGATGTCTTAAAGAGAAGAAAGTACCACGTTGAACCCGTGTGTGACACAAGCAAGGTCGATGGTGTTGTCTTATGGAGTGTGACCCACCGATTATTCAGTGTCTTTAAAGAAGAAATGGCAAGACTTCCGACCCTTCAGACTGTAGTTTCGTGGTCGTCTAAGTCACAGATCCCTCCCGATCTAAAAGACCAAGTGGCGGTTGGTAGAAGAGTGACATTGAAATGTACCACGTTCCCAGGTCCCTAACAGAAATCCCAGAGATTCTTCCCAGGACTAGGACAAGAACTCCCGAGACGGGATCTGGATTAGTGAAGGGTTTCTGGGGTAGAGGATTATGGTAGTACAATTACACGAATGACAGGAGTCAGTGAGTCAAGACAGGTTGAGAAACGTTGGGGTTCCTAACATCGGGTGTTTTAGGGTACCTGTCTCCTCGCGACGACGATGCAGTAAACTCACCCTGTGCTGACTTTACTGAATCGTCGTCGCGAGGAGACAGGTACCCTAAAAGGTCCGTTCTGATGACCTCACCCAACGGTAGAGGAAGAGGTCCCCTAAAAGGTCTGGGTCCCTAACTTGGGTGCAGAGGACACAGAGGATGAAACACCCGCCTAAAAAATGTACGACTCGGTGACCCCTTACCCTCAATCCTAAAGTCGTATACTTAAAACCTGTACCTGTAAGGTAGGTGTCGTGACCGATAAGATTATGTCAATACTGGACACGTATCTTTCGTCGGTAGAGAAGAGAATCACCTCCATTTCACGTAGAACAGGTCGTCAGGACAGGATCATCATAGTTGAGAATCTGAGGACGTTACCGTAATCCATCCTACAAACAAGATAATGATGTAGTGTTAAGTGACTTCTGATTACCCGTTGATTTTTTACGTACACTATACGACAGAAAAAAATGTATGTGAGTACCTCTTCACTCACTAATTCTTTTTAAAGTGTTTATTAATTCTTCAAGTATTTCACCTTATCTGTAAGGGTTCCGGTGTCAGTGGGAGGACCACTCAATTTGATCATATAGAGAATCTTCGTTCGTCTGAATAGAAAATCTTAACTTATCCAAATCAAGACACGATGTGTCGTATGGTGTCCCTAATACATACGTACGGTTTAGAAAAGTCAACACAGACTGAGGACGGTGCAGCATCTGAGAGCGAACGGTCTGAGAAGACAGGCACCCTGAGAGGTCCGTTCTTACACACGACTGAAGCGTCAGTACAGACTGAAACGTTGGGGTACCTGACATCGAATGGTCCGAGGAGTCAGGTACCTTAAGGGGTCCGCTCTCATGACCTCACACAACGGTAAAGGAAGAGGTCCTCTAGAAGGACTGACTCCCTAGTTTGGATTCAGAGGACGTAAAGTCCGTCTAAGAAATGGTAGATTCGATGTCCCTTCAGGGTTCTTAACCCTGAAAGGGTCATAAGGGTCCGTTCTTATGACTTCACCTAACGGTACGGGAGGACCTAGAAGGACTGAGTCCCGAGATTGTTGGTGTAGCGAATACAGAGCACCTGACCGTCCGCCTAAGAAATGGTGATCGCGGTGGACCCTTCGGGTACTCCTAATATTGACCAATTAACGGTATAAATGTACACAGTTCTAGAAATCCCGTGAGGTGTCAAGCAACCTTAGAGGTTGTTCACCGGTTTACGGAGCACTCGATTTGGAAAGTCTTTTATTTTGGTATGTTGCACGGGCCTTCTAAAATATCTCTATGTAAATACCAAAACTGTCGGTATACCTCTTCCACTGATATAAAGAACCAATCAAAAGTAACGCACTATAGGTCATACTCCTTGTTTCGGGCAACAAGAGACATAAAATAACTAAGATACACTATGAGAAAGGTATTTTCAAAAAGTAGGTACAAAAGGTCTACGGACGATATTCGGGAGACTGTTTGAGACAAAGACGAACTGATAAAGTCGTGAAAATACATTGCCTTTTAAAGTATTTGTGAACGTTCTTTAGAAACACGGGAACCAACAGGCGATGCACCTAGAGTACCTCAGGAGGTAGCGAGTCAGTTAAGTGTCTCCAAAACTCGTTCTCTGTACCGTCGGACAGTTCATCCATAGAACGTTGTCACAGGTGTCTCGGGGACAGAGAAGATAGGACGGGAATACTGAAATGTGTACCGGTAGACATCAATAACGAATACCACCAGGGAAGGGTGCAACAAACAAAGAAATGTCCTTATAGCGGTTGTCAGAAGGGTTACATCGAGAAGGTTTTCAAGGTTCAGACGGAGAATTAGAAGGTGTCTAAGGATCGAAAAGATGAGGAAGCACCTACCGAAGAAATATACTCAGGTGCACACATAGGGAGTGAAGAAAGGACCACCACACAATCGACCACGTACCGGACCCGACACAAGACACGTTTGCACAAATCTAACGTACCGTAAATGGTAGTAACCACCTCCTTATGATACAAAACCAAAATAAACAAACTCAAAAACTTCGATAATTCGATTCGAATCGTATAGCTACTATGTATTATATCTAAAAAAAAAATTCATGAGGGTCGAAACTACAAGTATACACTAGACACCCCGTCCCAGTAAAACACGGGATCCAACACTGAGATCAGATTCACTATATTGGCCTGAAAAGACATGAGTCCGTTCGTCACACCAATCACGACACATACAGGTCCTAGGAAACAACTGAGGTCAACACACTAAATAGAACAGATACATCTTTTTGGAAACATTCTTATCAAAATTCTTGTGTTAGAAAAGGACGAAAATAGAATCAGAGTGGAAATTTCTTTGTTATTACGACCAACGTCTCTTCCCAAACAGGAAACAAAGAGTCATGGTCGTTTAGAAGAAAACAGGAAAGTACATGGTAAACAACGTAGAACAATAAAAAATTTATTAGAAATATAATAATGTTTGGTATAAATAATTGAGGTCTAACAGTGTTCGGAGGGATAACGTCTAAACCATTTACTCTCAGTAATTTCACTTTTTCTACACCCGAAACTTTAGCTAGTCAGGATGAAAATCCAGGAATAAGTAGTAATCGAATCGAATAAGTAGGAATTCAGAAGGAATTGGAGTCAAAGGAGTTGAGATTTTACCAATACTGTAGATTAAATTTCTACAAAACCCCTCCTAAAAATTTTTTGACACTTTTCTCGGACCGTGTCGGATCCCAGAGGTATTTACTATTGATGATATATTGATGTTAGTTGTAATACTAACAATAATGGTATTAATAATAATGTAATAGTGGTTAGTAGTAGTAATGGGTATTACTTACCAAAGGTTTTCAAACTCGGAGTGTCTTTACTTTACTCGAGTCATTATCGGGTACGAAACGTGTTCTAGAGTGTACTTCAGTCGATCTTTTTTTATTATTAAGTTTCTTCTTTTAATCGATGGTAATTAACTCTATCTCCCGGTTTAAGAAATAGAACCAATTCGGAACACTGTTGGGACACTCCATTTATAGTGAAAGGGGAAAAAGGTCAATTCCTTTGATTCAGTAATTCTCCAATTTTCCGTCTTGAACAGTCACAGAGTCTCGGTCGTTTACTGTTCGATACTTGGGTGTAAACATATTTAGTAGAATTATCTACGAGGAGGTTAAGAGAGGGACAGACATTTTAAGACCGAAAAAATCGAGATCCTCACTTACGGTCATTCCATTCAAATGACGACCGTAAAAGTCCTTTAATAGAGTCTGAGGTAAAAAGTGTAAACCTAAGAAATTGGACACTAATTATGAAAATCCCTATCCAGTGATTAGTCTTCATTAAAATTTTACTTTTTCAATATTTATTTAACGTCCAATATGTACGGTCGAACTCTCTTTTGGATAAATGTAAAAAGTAGATAAATTAACATTGTTTGTGAACAATGGAATTAATGTAAGGGTTAATTCGTATACATAGTAAATCTTAGTAAGACATTGTCCTAGTTTCTTGTCTTTTGTATATAGGTATAAGGGATATTTCCAAATAAACAGTGTATAATACTCTTTCAGGTAAAAATAATCTTAAGATGGAAATGATAAACCCGAAAACAGAATTACCACCCAAAACAACGACAACAAAACAACTTTTTAATCTTCTTTATTTAAACGAAGAAACGGTTAATGTAAGTTAATGAGAATTTTGTATCAAGAAGACTAGATGGTTTGACGTGTGACATTCACATAGTCTCCTAAAACGAAGTACTAAAAAAAGTGAATAAAAATAATATATTCGTCGTTTTACTTAATTTGTATCACAAAAGAGTTTGAAAAAAAATGTCGTCACAGTCATTCCAAGAGACCAAGAAAACAAATTACTATGAAAACCCCGTGACTTATAATTCCAAACCTCTGTCATTCACTTCTTTCACGACACCCATTACAAGTGACGAAACGACACTAACGAGGGAACTCTTAAATTGAGACTCCTGTAGAACCGATCAACTCCTCTAGTACTCCTTAATGCCCGTCTTACCCTCCTCCTCTCGTCTCATCTAACCACTACCTCGACTCTACGACTCCGCCACCCCCTCGTTCTCGTATCTTTCTTCGGAAATTAATCGGTCTCGTCCTCCACTAACAAAAATTCGACTGATTAATTCTATACAAATCGATTTGTTACACCAATAAATTTTCTTAAAAAGAAATATTTTTAAAAGATGGTACGGGAACACTATTTAATCAAACAGAATTTTAAAAAGAAAATGTTTGGACTTTGTCTTTAAAGTCTAATCATATACAATTTACAACCTTTCGATTCGTCTTTACTTAGTATGTCGTCAAAAACAAAGAAAAAGAAAACGAGAGAAAATCTTAATTCAACGTCATATGTGTCTTGACAATAAAAGTGTAGTAGAGAAAAGGAGAATCCGACATGTGATCCAATTACCTTTCATATATTATGATAGTAACCGGGTTTATAATATATGAGACTGTGTTTAATGGAGGAACGTACCACACTTTTGTACCAGGGATCTCATTGGAATGGCATCATCACTTCCGTATCGTCTGGAACCGAAGAACCAATATACCTACCTTCCTGGACTTTATCTACTACAACGAGGTTGAACTCTTGTGGAAAGAGACAATCTGGTATGGACATGATTCATTCCAAATTAGTACTCGCTCTTTTCCGGGTTTCGTAAAGTTTTATCTCCGTTCTAAACGAAGGGATGGGTTAGATAATAAAGTAAGGACCATGGACAAAGTGGAAATGGACATTGACTCTTTAACTTTCGGGACTTCCGTTGTATGCACTTCTGTTTGTCTTCCGTAGTACCACTGTCCTCGTATATGCGTACTCAACCCACTTCGAATATCAACGGTAGTATACCTAAAAGAACGTATTTTGTATGAAGAAACTCAAAGATCCTCCTTTATACATAAAATACAAATAGGATCTCCAACCATTTCTTGTAAACAGACAAGGATACATATATTAAAATAAAAAATGAAATCATTTCTAGTAATGGGTAATAAACTGGGGAAAAATACTGTGAAGTGACGATATAAAGATAAAACAAGAGGAACGGAACGGAGTAAGTAATTCTTCTTCACTTTTCCCTTTTAATCCTCCAACTCGTTTCTTTTATAACTAGTAATCTCCAAAATACACCGTAAAAAAGTGACCGTTGTTAACTATTGTCTTTTTTTTTTTTTCTCTTTTGTTACATACCCACTAGGTACATCGATTATCACCTTCAAGTGTTACAAGCAAGAAGGAAAAAGAAGATCGTTACCGAGTCGTTGTAGTCTTCTGGAAAAAACCTTTGAACTACGTGACGTTTACAAACAGAAACTAGAAGTGACCGGTCTTGTTCTTAAACGGGTAGTGAATCTCGTTTCTGAATTTGATTACCGGTCACTGTACTATCTTCGGACACAGTTTTCCATCTGTACATAAAAGTTCAACGACGAATGAGACGGTTCGTGGGCTTTATGGTGTAAAGTGGTTCATGGAAAATGTATTGACAGTGTTCTTTCCAAAGTTATACATATCGAAAAGGTTTTAAATTTCCTGTAATACATGAAGCTGGATTTGAGACTCCTACTTACATGAACTATGTCAACCGGGTGAGGAAAAAAAAGTCCAGAGGACTGGTAACGGTGACCCCGAAGGGTCCACCGCGACCACCATTTCTTGGGCGGACGATTACGTCCTCTGTAGTCTCTTCGGCCAAGTTAGGGACCCAACCCTTCTAGGGGACCTCCTCCCGTACGTTGAGTGAGGTCATAAGAACGGACCTTTTAGGGTACTTGTCTCCTTGGACCACCCAAGGTCAGGTACTTCAGTGTTCCTCGACCTGTGCTGAATCGCTGATTTGTTATTTGGTAACGAGAGTCGGTATCATGGGTATGGGTATAATTAGGAAAGACAACACGAATAACAATAGAGACCCCTACGACATGAAATTTAGGGGTTCCGTCACGAAGGACTGTGTACCTTCTCTAGACAATTCATGAAATACGTAATACATGACACAGGTACACGACACTTTACTGCACCGTTTGAAGTCACTACTAGTAACGGTAGTTAACAAGACAAAAGACCATAAGAGATAGGTGTAGTCTCCTCAAGGTTCACAGGTAAATGTAAGAAGTCTTGAATTGGTCTTTATTCAATACTCCGAAACTTAAGAAGGTGTACGTGAAAATAACATAAATTATGAAAAATGTTTTAGTCGTAAAGCAGGATTAATCGTAATAAAAGGGGTAACGGAAACAAGTACTCTATATGTTCTCGTTACGTCCGTCGTATAACCTTATTGTTTAAGACCAACCTCGTTGACCTATTATGACTTTAGAAGTTTCGTTCTTTTTAAGAGAGAAATTTTATTACAAATTACCGAAACATTTCGTTTCTGTACTTAATCTAATAAATTACAAATTTTTTATAGTCCAAACCGTAGACACTAAGATTACATAGTTTAGATACCTATAAGAAACCTGTAAAATCGTTTTGTTAAAGGTTTAGTAGATAATTCGTCAAAGAAATTTTTTTTTTTTTTGGATTTACGTTGAAGTCCACAAACTTTCTCTTTGACTGTATTTTCTTAATATATAAGACAAAACGTGTAATTAATACACAAAATCAAAAAGGGTTTGAACAGGAAAAAAAATTAAACCATTTGGGAGTGTGTTTCCTAAACAAGAGAAATCATATGATGAACCTATGAGTACGTCTGTAGATCACACATGAAACTTACCTTTTTGAAGTGCCAAAGTGAATTGACAGACTCACTCATAGGTTCATCGTAGTGTCAGACTAGAAAGTATGTTCTGTGGATTTTTCTTCTCGTAGGGTGGAGGGTCGAGGGTCCGTTCCGGTGTGAGGCATAAACGTACAAAATTTAATCGTAGAACATCACAACTAAAGTGAAAATGTTTAGTCCCCCCTGTATAGTCTAAAGAATGAGACTTAAGTACAAAATTACTTATCTTGTTCTTGGCGTAAACTTGAGTTCGACGTTTTCCGTTCGTTTTGGTGACTGGACGCGTAAGGTCGAAGATACACATGCTACAAATTACACGATCAACTACGGTTTTTCGTTTCGTGGTTCGAGACACGGGACCTACCTCCTGTCCTCCATTCACCTAACTTACAGCGTACACCATTACATCCTACGGGAGAGTGTCTTCCTGTACGACAAAGGTCTTCAAAGAATGAACTGATCTACTTTTTCTGGATCAAGGGGTATGTTCACAAATTTGAAAAGACATAATATTATTACCTTACGGGGAAATAAGAAACGAGAATAGACAAAGAAGAAAAATTATGTTTCTGACGGGGTTTAAAATGTTCACCGGTAACTTAAAGTCTATATGGAAAATTACCGAATCCACAACACATAAATGTATTTGGAACGAAAAGTGTTTGTTTACTCTTTCGATCTTTCGATGAACGAAACAAATATGTTTATATCTCATAGGTCTCAAACGTAGGTTTTTTGTCCGGTGTCTTTTATCGGGCTCTTTATAAAACAAATGTGTTTTCAAAGGAAATTTTTTTTTTTTTTCTAGTTCATCTTTATATGACCTTTTAACCAGAAACGAAAAAAGTTACTTATGGGGTAACAAAGTTAAACTAAAGATAAAACAAACCAAGACATAAGTCTGTATCTCAAATAAAATGGGGTACTAAAATAGAAACAACTCTCACCACTAACCCACTTTACCT
Source organism: Capra ibex (assembly GCA_006410555.1). Lineage (NCBI taxonomy): Eukaryota > Metazoa > Chordata > Mammalia > Artiodactyla > Bovidae > Capra > Capra ibex. The sequence goes on from SJYO01052474.1 coordinate 26,802,388, forward strand.
AGAGAAAAAGAATCTAATAGAGAAATTCAATTATAAAACAACGTAGAAACGGGTAACATTAATGAAAAAGTAGTAAAGAAATAAAAAGGGAATACAAGAGGAAGTAGCACAAAATAAAAGGGAGTACCGTACTAGGTCAAACTATCAGTCACCCATTCAAAGTAAATTTTTTGTGTGTGTGTAAAAGTAAACTTAATAATAAGAACATTCACATGGAAAAAATACAAGTAGAAAAGTTTTATTTTATTAAGGTAAAAGTCCAAAAACCAACAACACATACACATATTATGATGTATCGTTATGGTTTCTACGTAATTTTGTCTACATTTATGAAAGTGAAGTTCATTACAGTATCCCTTACAAAGAAGGGACAACTCGACGTCTTAGTTGTCCGATGAAATGTTCAAAAATTCTATTTTAATAAATTTTGGTTCACTTAAGTGGGAAAAATTTAAGATTTATTTAAGTCTTCGTCTCACTAATAATTGTAAAAATTCTACGTATATATACATTACATGTGAAAGTGATTGTCATAATTTTCTTAAATCTCAACCCCGACATCTACTATATATCATATATGTGTCCCATCGGACATTTAAACTCCTGGTTCTCCGGTGAGAATTCCAGTGAGGTATGTCTTCTTGGGTCAACACTTAAAGTCACTCCCTATACGGGTGACACTATTGTCGGAAAGGAGGATGACTACCAGACCCTGTCGTGATAGTAGTCTAAGTCCCTTCCCGTCCGGACACAGTCCTCGGAAAGGGGAAGGTGTGTGTCCAAAAGAATTCCATGGTGGGTCTTGGAACCTCCTTGTAGCAAACTTTTGGGAAACATGGAATGTCTTAACTGATCTAATTTATTTATAAAAGAATTATTCAGTTTACGAACACGAGATACCTATACAATTTAGAATGTTCAGAATCTCAACTGCGTACCCTCAGTTTGAGTCTTGGTTGAGAAGTGACACGATTGTTGAGATTAGGTTCGTCTTCCTGTATCCATTGGTGATTCTCCTACTCCAAAGGGTCCACTGCTCACCCTTTCTTAGGCGGACGGTCACGTCCTCTACGTTCTCCGTACACAAGTCAGAGACCCAGACCTACTAGGGGACTTCCTCCTTTACCGTTGGACGAGGTCATAAGAAAGGACTCTTTGAGGTACCTGTCTCCTCGGACCCATGTCAGGCACTCAGCCTGTGTCGACTCGTGTGCGTGTGTTATGATGTGTTTCTCCTATTCTTCCAGGTGACAAAACTTACAGCACGAATAAATTGGTTCTCTGTGTGTATTCGACAAACCGGTATTAAACAAGTGCATAGGTGCATAAAGTAAGAAACCCGTTAAGTCCCCCTTTTTCACATAAAGATTATGGTGTCGTATGTTGGAATGTCTGTGTCATTCCTCGACTATGCACAATAGCGCACAAATCAAAATAGTAAGAGACTAGAGAACTTTGCACTAAATAATAGAGATTAATAGGCTTACTCATCCGTCGGCCGAACCGATAGTTACCGAGTATTGGTGTAAGAACCAAAAGATATCGGTCTACATTTGGAAAATAACAGACGAACTCTTGTAACAGAGAAATATGTGTGTAGGTAAAGAGTAGTCCAAATACCTTAGTAGAACGGAGAAGGTAATTATGACTTAAATAGGTAAACAAGAATAAAAGTGTATGCGACGTCACGGACTGTGTGTTATCTATGTATCATTTACAAACAACTTACTCTTCTGACTAAAAACAGTGACGTAATTTTTAGAAGTCAAGTCAATAGGGGTAAAATTTTTTTAGGAGGGAACATTCTTTGTTGAGTGAGGTCATGACACTTTCTTTTCGTCCGCGGGTGTGTTTACTGTTTTGTAACAACGTAACAGTTTACTAAGAAATGTAATTATCCACCTACTAAAACTTCTCATTAGACGACAAGTAATACAGACGTGGACATGGAAGAGTGGTCTCTGTTAATCAAGGGGTGTTGAAAGTGTGTTAATTATATGAAGTTTTACACGTCCACATTTTGGGTAATCGTTGGGACTTTTCACCATTTGTTCTCAAAGGCACGTGTTCTTCATAAAATATGAAACGAAAATTAGAGGTCCTTTATATATGTACATTAACGTGTCCGAAAAGGAGAGAGACACACAAATTCTGTTCAAACCCCTACTAACGTTTCACTACTTATGTAATGTACGTATCCACTCGGGTACGTGTCCTGGGGTAACATATCGTTCGTTGTTTAATTTTAACAACTTTTTTGACCTAATAATGTGTTAAACCTTTGAGTATTTCTATATATCATATGATACATCCATTTGGATCGTCTAAAATAAAAAAAGATCTAAATTCCCTTAATGGAGACGTGTTAGAGATCACTTAAATAGTATAGTAGTAACGACCCTGTTTTCGAATGGTTGAGGAATGGGTGTCACTTCGGGGAAGACCTGAGAACTTAATAGTAAGACAAAAGAATGCACCGAATGCTACTACGTCTGTGAGAGTCGGTGTCGGGCCTTGTCGTAAATTATCTCATTAATCACTAGTTTACTAGACGAGAACACTGTCGACACACATTACTCAGTCGTTAGAGTACGGTCCGGGAGTCCCTGTCTACACCGCTAGGCTTTTGGTGGTCACGAATCTTTAGGAGTAATAGGTAGGGACGTTTTCTCGTCTACTGACGTACCCGGAAGTCGTCAGTATACGAGAGTCTGGGTGACATAGAGTACCAAGTAGGTAACTTTCACTTTTGTGTAATTATCTTGTTGAGTCCCTGGGGATGTATGCACCCTAAACAAAAGTTAACGTCATTTTATGAAGTTAAAGGTCTAGATTGTTAGATTATGGAAATTTTAGCAGGGTCGTCTTCCTGGTTTTAAAAATTCTTACGACCTAACGTGACCGTAAACCGATCAGAAGTAAAGAATGTACAGACGTACTCTTGTCAGTCCACTCTACTCCTATAAATGGGTACACGGACTATAAATGGACACGGACTGGACTTAAGGGACCCGAGGTACTTCATTTTTAAGGAGTCAGTCAGTCAGTCAGGTCAACGAGTCAGTACAGGCTGAGAAACCTTGGGGTACCTGACGTTGTGTGATCCGAAGGGACAGATAGTGGTTGAGGGCCTCGAATGAGTTTGAGTACGGGTAAATCAACCACTACGGTAGGTTGGTAGAGTAGGAGACGACAGGGGAAGAGACGGGTGGAAGTCAGAAAGGGTTGTAGTTCCAGAAAAGGTTACTCAGTCAAGAAGTGTAGTCTACCGGTTTCATAACCTCGAAGTCGTAGTCAGGAAGGTTACTTATAAGTCTTGACTAAATTAAATCCTAACTGACCAAACTAGAACGTCAGGTTTCCTGAGAGTTCTCAGAAGAGGTTGTGGTGTCAAGTTTTTGTAGTCAAGAAGCTGTGAGTCGAAAGAAATATCAGGTTGAGAGTGTAAGTAGGTACTGATGATCTTTTTGGTATCGAAACTGATCTACCTGGAAACAGTCGTTTCATAACAGAGACGAAGAATTATACGACAAATGTAACCAGTATCAAAAAGAAGGTTCCTCGTTCGAAGAAAATTAAAGTACCGACGTCAGTGGTAGTTTCAAGTAGAATTAGGTTCACGTCCCAGTGGATTACCTCTTCGTCCCGTGGCTGTCAAATGAAAACTCCAGTCAACACCTTTCTTAAGTAGATTCTTACTAGACCTTTCATGGTCAAACATCTTAGTAACTAGGTTGAACTTTATAAGACTATCTTTAAAATATTCGAAACTAACAACGTCTGTTTTTAAACCGTCCAAAACTTGTTTTTAAACCAGACGATTAGATTTACTTTTGAATAGTTGAAATCGAATCCTTTACAGGTATAAAGGTCTATTTAAGACAAGTACGGACAAAACTAGAGAAACACACAAATATAAACAGAAACCTTTGATAGACCTAGGGGATTACTTATTGAAAAAAGATCGATTGAAAGACAATGGACATACACCGTAAAGACCCAATAAGAGAAACGTCTCATACATACATTTTATACTTAGGACTTCGATGGAGGTGTAAAGGTGAGTCTCATGAGGATCTGGTGTAGACGATGGACATGTCGATCTCGTCTGAGACCTTCAAGGGTCGACGAAAGTCTAAATCATAATCACTTCAGTCTCGACCAGTCTATTTGACTGTCGTCGTTTGATGACGAGTCAGTGAACCAGCACCGGTCGAGAACCGTCGGAGTAACTGACATCGGGCGGTCCGAGAAGACAGGTACCTTAAAAGGTCTGTTCTTATAACCTCACTCAAGGGCAAAGGATGAGGTCCCCTAAAAGGGTTGGGTCCCTAACTTGGGTGAAGAGAACACAGAGGACGTAGTTGTCCTTCCAAGAAATGGTAATCGTGGTGGTTTTAGAGTATAATTTTTTTTTTTTGTTGGATCGTTGCTAATATGATAAATCCAAACGGGGGGCCCATTGTGTAAATTTTACATATGAAAGAAAGGGAGAAAATTTTAATATATGAAAATTTTAGTCTCATATTAACTAATATTAACTAATATTTTTGAATGTTATAATACAATCAAAAACGACATGTCGTTACGTATAGTCGATATTCATATGTGTACATGGGAAGGAGAACTCGAAGGGAGGGTGGGGTGAAGAAGGAAAAATTGAACGAGAGAAAGGGAGGGAGACGAAAACCGATCTAATTTGTACTTTCTTTTGTCGTCAGATTTCCACACGTAATATCCTCTTAACCTACCGAGGATCTCGGACGAAAAGGGACGGAAAGTTATTTTTCCTTTATTTACTGGAGACATCACCGAGTAGAGAACTAAAATTCTTTAACGGTTTTCAGTCACGTTGGGTTTTCAGTTTACACATCTTCGAGACGACAAGATATAGGTTATCGGAAGACTACGGTAAAGTAATAAAAGAACCAATTTTTACTTTCAATACCGTTTCTCTCTATTTGTAACTCCTATTCCGTACGCGTTCTTCCACTTTGAAACGTCGAAGTCCCCTGAGACTTACAAAACATCGTGAAAGGTACATCTCCTTCCTCTCATCGAACTTTGGGCAGAGGACATAGGGAAAGGAAAAGATGGGGTTTCTCTTCGGAGTCAGACGATAAAAATAAAGGAGGACGATGTGTCCGCGTTTAGACCTCTCTCTTCCTATACTTTTCTCTCACGGACCTCCCCCTCGGTCGTCTCGAGTAAACGTATTCGAGGAGGTGACGGACCAGTCGCCTTGTCAAAGTCAATCCTCCTCCCCCAAGCACCCCTGCCCCTTCACTACAAAAACATGGACGCGGAGACCCCAGAAGAACCAGTAGAGTTGATGGTCGGTCCAAAAATCCGGTCCACAAAGTTCGAGGAGGAAAAGATGGAACGAAAAGAAACAAAACAACAAAACAAAAAGGAAAGGAAGAGAAGTTCGACGAGACTTTCGTTTTTTTTTTTTTTTTTTTGGATGTCGTCATCCTTAGGTGGGAGACCCGAAGGTAAGACAAACAGGAAACCCCTCATGTTTAAACCCCTAGTCATTCCGAAATCCACTCTGTCTGTGAATCATAAAAGAAAGGGACTCACTTTTTATGAACGGATCTTTCAAGGGACAAGTATATACACACGAATTAAATTCTAGAGAAGAGTTGTGTGTGTGTGTGTGTGCGTCCGTATGTGTGTGTGAGTTCGTCCTTTTCTTTTATTAGGGGCACGAGGTTTTAAGACGGAGGAAAGAAGTAATAAATACGTCCATCTACTACCGAACAACGAAACTTTCGGACACCCCCCTGGAGTAAGGACGCACAAGGTCTTGTCTGGATTCAACTACAAAACAAGACACACCTTTGAAACTCTGTACAAAAGTCTTCCTTTTTATCGAAAGTTTTGGAGGGTAGAAACCTTTGGTAAGTTGGTCGTCGACAATTCAACCAGACTACAAATATGACTGGACTCATGAAAATGAGGTACGTAATACAATCGACAAGGTTCTTCGGAACTTGGTAGTTCTATCCCAATCAGAAATGTTCAGTGTAAAAGACACTTCACCGATAACGCCTGTTAGTCGGCAGTCTATTTACGAAGATTTCCTTCTTAATGACAAAGTTACTTACACGGAAGTGTGTGGCGGCTTCGGTTTCGAGGACGATTAAATTCTCTTGAGAGATCATCAGAGATTTCTTCCGTTTTTTATTTCTCAGAAAGTCCAAATAAAATTTATGTAGAAAAAAAACGTAAATGAATTTCCGTAGTAAAAGTACTCCTTCGTCATTTTTTTTGATACCCCTCACTCACGACAAAGTAACATGGAAAATACCGGATAATTAAACAATGGTAGATAGTGGAAACAACTACTTTAAAATTAAAACGGGAACGAACTCGTATAACATTCTTAACATATTTGACGTCGAGGGGTACGACTATTTTTCCAGGAAAGTCGCTCTTGTTAACCCTCGAGTAAAATAAAGATCTTGTGTAAATTTTATTGAATACTTACTCTCAACAGTCTGTACTTTACGACATAATTAATTTAGAAAAAGGTCAGAAAAACGAAGAGGTCGATTTGGTTGGGAAATCTTTTTATGAGCCGGTGGAATTAATATCTCCTCTTCTGTTTTTCATAGGAAGTGTAAGGAGACAGACTTATTCTTATTCTTGAGTTAAGTAGACATATTATTGGGGTAATCGACGAATTGAGTTGTCTCGTGTACCCTTTTAAAAGTTTGGGGTGTTACATGTTTCACAACTAACCACCTAGTAAAAGTTCCAAAACAAGAAGATTCCACGTTTTACCAGTAAAACACATTTAGACTATACAGTATTGATCATCGAAATTTCGTAAATACGGATTACTGTTCATTCAAAACACAGGTGAAGTTGATTACGTAGAAACAGAAAATTATAGATCGTCGTCATGGTAAGGTTTTATCTACTAAACTAACTGTTGTGACATTTTCTTTAGTAAAGTGAGGATCAAAGTTTCCATTCCATAAGAAATATATTAAAAGTTGACACTTAAAAATCTTTACACATAGAATCCAAAGCTTTATGGACTGACTCTTTATTATTGAAATTCCATCTACACTTTTTCAAGCATAAAATTCTTTTTAATCCTAGTTTAATACTTGCGAGAAACAGTCATTGAAAACCCAAAAACAAATACTAATTAAACCGAAAGATTTCAAAGATTTTTATTGAGAGAACAGGTCATTGGGGAATGAGAAAGTGTGAGTGCAAGAGACAAACAGAGATCCCTACTCAACTCACCGGTAGTCAAGAAAATTAATCGAACAACCAACACCACCGTCGTGACCCTGAGATCTTGGTCAGAGTGTCCACCTGTTTCCGACTGTCCCACTACAGACTCCAAGAGGTGAGAGTCTCCGGAGGGTGCTGAAGGAAGTCTATAGAAACTGTTTTCGATACGGGAACTCAACATATTCATCACTACTTCGTAGTCACTCACAAGGTAAATTTTAAGGTGATTCCCGAAGGGAGCCTCTTCCGTTACCGTGGGGTGAGGTCATGAGAACGGACCTTTTAGGGTACCTGTCTCCTCGGACCATCCGACGTCAGGTACACCAGCGACTCCCAGTCTGTGCTGACTCGCTGAAGTGAAAGTGAAAAGTGAAAGGACGTAACCTCTTCCTTTACCGTCGGGTGAGGTCACAAGAACGGACCTCTTAGGGTCCCTGCCCCCTCGGACCACCCGACGGCAGAGACCCCAGCGTGTCTCAGCCTGTGCTGACTTCACTGAGTCGTCATCGTCACTCCCGAAGGGACCACCAGTCTACCATTTTTAGACGGACGTCACGTCCTCTGGACCCAAGTTTGGGACCCAGTCCTTCTAGGGTACCTCTTCACTTACCGTTGGGTGAGGTCAAAAGAATGGCCCTCTTAGGAGTACCTGTCTCCTCGGACCACCCGATGTTAGATATCCCAGCGTTTCTCATCCTGTGCTGACTCGCTGATCGTGATCGTGATTCCACCTTGTCTGACGGTATCCACTGTAAACTCCAGTCCCAGGCTATCCTTTTCTCTACCTGTCGGACTCTCGGACCCTTCGACTTTCTCACTCCTTTCTCCTACCTACCCAGGGACTCCCCGTGAAAGTATTCTTGTCTATGAACTAACTTCTTGGGGTCTAGTCTGAAGTATTTTGTTAATCTTCATATATGTCTTACGCTTTCTTATTTTTTTTATGTTTCCTTTTCGGTGGAAGTTAAGTCATTTGTCTGTATCCTGTACAACAAATAAAAAAGTTCCAGAGATAACTTAAACGATGTTCCAACGAAGACAAGCCAAAAACAAAAAATCGGTGTTTCATACACCCAAGAATCAAGGGGTTGGTCCCTAGTTTAAGTGTGAAGGACGCAACCTTCCGTTTGAGAAATGGTGACCTGGTGGTCCCTTCAGGGGTTCATGTACAACGAATCTTTTCCTTTCTATCTCTACGGGTCATTCGTACTTTTTACAATTCGGAGTAATTAAATTCGTTATGGTTTTTTGATGTTAAATGTATTATATAAGAAGATCTTTAATCGTGTCTACAAAAATTCGATAGTGAACTAAAATCTTTCCAGTTTACCCTGTGAGTTTAAAAGACATATACCTCCATATTTACCGATGTTTGAAAGATCTTCTATCAAATCTTGAGACAGCTCATGTGACTACGGGTAAGTGGATTTTAGGAAAAACATAAAAAAAGAATGATGGGTCTCTCTCCGTGTTTTAAATATATGTAATTATCAACAGTGCAATAAAGATTAATTTTTGACCGTAGTCGAAATTAGAGATTGTACTCTAGTCACCATTTAAAATCCTGTAGATATAATTCTTTCAAACGAAAGTTTCTGATATTATAATTTCAAAGTATTATATCACAATTTACCCTTTTTTCGACTTATAAATCTTCACCTTTGATAATAGACTTAACAATAGTGTATGTCTTTTCTGTCTATTTGGACTTTTACAGTTGTCTCGAAAATAGACCCACCACCCTAATATCAATTAAACTCCCATACCTCCTAAAGAATCTTAAATAAAACACACAAAAGGTTTAAGAGACCATCGTCCAGAAGTCCACATTTTCTCAGTGTTTCTTTTTATTAAAACCTCATTGTAGTGGAAGGTAAACAAGAACGAGACCACCGAAGGTGGGGTCTTTATGGACGTGACCGTTGTGAGTGAGTGGTTGTTCCCGTTTCCTCTTCTCAATTGTCCTTTTGGAAAACCGTCCGACCCCTCCACCACTTGGCGTCCTCTTACTTCGAGGATCTCCTTCTTGGTCCTCCAAGGACGGGAGGGTCCTCAGATCGGTCGGCGAAACTCGTCGTCACACGATGGTCGGGCGGTGTCCCTGTATCAATCGTCTCGTGGAGGTAACAGACACTCGGTAGGCCCCTTTAAGACAGGTCTACCTCGGAGTGACAGTCGTGTGAAGAAGACACCTTCAACAGAAGGCACTCTTGCTATGTATTTCCCTCGATGACTTTCACGTTCCCAAAGGGACCACCGAGTCTTCTATTTCTTAGACAGTCTAGGGGACCCCTTCCTTTACAGATGGGTGAGGTCATAAGAACTGACCTCTTAAGGTATCTGTTTCCTCGGGCCGTCCGATATCAGGTGTCCCAACGTTTCTTAGTCTGCACTGACTCACTGATTGCAAAAGTGGAATGAAAAAAAAGTACGTCAAGTATCCCGAATGGTCCACCGCGTCACCATTTCTTAGATGGACGGTCACGTCCTCTGTACCCAAGTTAGGGACCCAGTCCTTCTAGGGGACCTCCTCCTTTACCGTTGGGTGAGGTCATAAGAACGGACCTCTCAGAGTACCTGTCTCCTCGAACCGTCCGACGTCGGGTGCCGCAGTGTTTCTCAGTCCGGACTGACTCGTGCGTGAGTGTGTGTACGTTAAGTGTTTCCAAATTTATCCATTGTTCCGTTTTTCTGACATTAATCAAAACCAAACCCCTCCTCCCAACGTCTTTTCCGTCCGTCCCGACGTGTAGTAGAGACGTAAACAAAGACCGTTTCCTTCTTTGGATTTAAAAAGATATAGTTTACACAAACCTATTAGTGTTTTGATCACATAAACTGAGTCCTTTACCACAAGGTCTCTAGTCGTGATAGGAGATCTTGACAGACACTACTATGTTTACAAATAGGACGTGGTAGGTCATACCATTGGACACCCACACCTCGTGAACTCTGTACCGATCACGTTGACTCCTTAACTTTAAAAGTAAAATTAAGTAAAATTTATCGGATAACTTTGATCGATAATTATAATATAAATCTTTAGTCCAGATCTAACATCAATAAGAGATACCTAGGAAAGAGGATATCAGTTTATCGTGAAAATTTATTAGAAATCAAATTTTCATTTTTTTATTTAAGTAAACCATCAAACCCGTTGGTAGAATAAATTTTTACGATAAACGAGTTTCTACTGTTATTCATCGTTTAAAACAAAGTAATTCGTTTCTATTTAATAATGTTAAGACAATATGTTAAGGATTTACGATTGCATGGTTTTTTAACGGACTCTCGAAAAATTTTACGTCTACGGGTTCAGGACGAAAGGTCTTCAAAACCTTCTTCCTGTCCTAACACGTACGAATTGGTGAGTAGTACCACTAAAACTACATCCCCAAAGACTCAGTCTTTGTGACGAGACTACTGGGACGTGGATCTACCGATATATTTGATGGAATTCCGATTTCATATAAATTTTTATTCTGTCGAGGATTCTATCACATAAGGGTAAACAAAAGTGGTTTCTTCTTTACTAAAAAATTCTCTCTATAAAGACTACATGGATGACTCTTTCTCACTGATATGTACATAATAAATTAAGTTGGACGTGTGTATCGTGGATCCTTTATCCACCAGAATGGGATAAAGTGTCTATTCTTAGATAAGAAGTTTGGTCGTCTCATCTGATTGGTCTCAGTGTGTGGATTATTCACGTTCACAGTTCTAAGTTTCGACTCAAAGTCTAAGGGTTAGGTTACGTGAACGACTAAGGTCTAGAGGTCCTTTAGTCATTTTTTGTTTTCTGACACTTTTAATTTTATACATTGAAGATGTGACTACTAGAATTACTTGTCGTTTAAGATTCTCTAGACAGGATCTGAAAAATATGGCATAATAAAGTTATAATATAATTAAGTTATATTTCATCTAATTATTTTATCACTTAAGGAACATAGGGTTTACGAAGAAAGGTATGAAATTCAACAGACACGTATACCTATTTATACAAATAATGTATACCTACTTATTCCTCATTGTGTAGGAAGAAAAATAGAGGAGAGAAGTTAAGATGAAGACGTAGGAGAAGAATAGGTGTACAGAAGTGTTTATAAAACTCTACTAGGTACAGACAATTAGTGTACATTGTGAGTCGTCGTATACAGGGTGGATGTGTGGGTAAAAAGTACGGACCTTTTCTCGAGTCGAAAGGTAGGAACCCAAGAGAGGTGGATCGACGAATTACCACCATAAGAACTGAAAGGTAGATACGAAAAGAAAACTTGAGTAAGGCATGTAAAGACACTGAAAGGGTGAAGGCCAAATTGATATACGACTACCAAGGGAGTCGTATATCCCTTTGAGGAGAGGGACTCTCCATCATACCTTAGAACGACGTTTCGGGTCGATGTCCGGACTCCTCAAATTACACAAGTAGGATTCTCGTTACTCTTCAGTAACTTCCCAACCTCACCATTTCTCGTCGTCATCCCTTAATTAGTGTAAATAAACGTAATATTCTACTAAGTAAACTAACACGTGTCGTTTGACTAACTCTCCCTCATCCTTCCTCTAACATTGTAACCAGAGACAACCTGATTAGGTTTCTGTAAATTCTATATGTTACCCATCCCACCATTCTGACTTACACAGGAGGGTGTTAAGTATATAATTTTGGATCAGGAGTCACACCACCATAAAATTGCACCATATGAACCCTCCATTATTCCAGTACTCTAATTTCGGGAGTATTTACCCTAATCTAAGGAATATATTTTGTGGGGTGTTTCGAGGGATCAGGAAAGACGGTCCACTTTTGTGTCGGTCTTCTATAGTAGAAACTTGGTACTTCACCCAGGAGTAGTCTGTATTTTAGACGGTCGTGGAGCTAACGACGGAAGAGTCGGAGGTCAAGTCAACGAGTCAGTACAGGCTGAGAAACGTTGGGGTACCTGACGTCGTCAGTCCGAAAGGACAGGAAGTGGTAGAGGACCTCGAACGAGTTTGAGTACAGGTAACTCAGTCATTACGATAGGTCGGTAGAGTAGGAGACAGTAGGGGAAAAAGACGGAAGTCAGAAAGGGTCGTAGTCCCAGAAAAGGTTACTCAGTCAAGAAACGTAGTCCACCGGTTTCCTTACCTCAAATTCCTAGTCGTAGTCAGAAAGGTTACTTATAAGTCCTGACTAAAGGAAATCCGAACGACCAGTCTAGAGGAACGTCAGGTTTCCTGAGAGTTCTCAGAAAAGGTTGTGGTGTCAAGTTTTCGTAGTTAAGAAGTCACAAGTCGAAAGAAATGTCAGGTTGAATGTAGGTATACACTGATGACCTTTTTGGTATCGAAACTGATTCTCTGAAAGGACCTCGATCTCGAGGTGGAGTGTGGGTTTGTACGACAACATTGAACATTGAGGATCGTTCCGATCCGTGAAGGCACTGACGGTTCGAACCCCAGATTCATTTTCATGTATCATTACCGTACTTAGTGTTCAGGTAACTTTCAGATACTAGGTTGTCTAACACAATCATCAAGAATAGGGGGTACGTTAATGTCTTACTAGTCTCGGGTCCTTTTCCACTGGTTCTTTCCTTTCTAGTCAGGTGTGTGAAACGGGTGGAGACCAGTGAGAAGATCGTCCCTGGAACTCCTAGAGAACCGTAACCGTCCAGCCATATTTCGGGACTGTTCCGAGGGGAAAATCCCCGACGGAAGTCAGTAATGCTCCGTGGTGTTTTGGTGTCTCGTCATGGATTGTCTTCGTCTCTATAATTCTTCTCCACCTTTCTTATTTGTCTCTTGAAGTGTTTCGTTTAGAAGTGTTGGGTCTATTAGTGTTACCACACTAGTGAGTGGATCAGGCTCTGTAGGACTCAACACTTCAGTTCACCCGGAATCCTTTGTAGTGACGTTTGTTTCGATCACCTCCACTACCTTAAGGACAACTCGATAAATTTATGATTTTCTACTACGACACTTTTACGACGTGAGGTATACGGTCGTTTAAACCTTTTGAGTCGTCACCGGTGTCCTGACCTTTTCAAGTCAGAAGTAAGGTTAGGGATTCTTTCAGTTACGGTTTCTTACCAGTTTGATGGTGTACTAACGTGAGTAGAGTATAAGATCGTTTCACTACGAGTTTTAAGAGGTTCGGTCCGATGTTGTCATGTACTTGGTACTTGTAGGTCTACAAGTTCGACCAAAATCTTTTCCGTCTTCTTGGTCTCTAGTTTAACGGTTGGAGGTAACCTAGTGACTCTTTCTCTCAACGTCTTTTTGTAGATGAAGACGAAGTGACTGATACGGTTCCTGAAATTGACACACCTAGCGTTGTTTGACACCTTTTAAGAATTTTCTCTACCCTTATGGTCTGGTGGACTGGACGGAGGACTCTTTAGACATACGTCCAGTCCTTCGTTGTTAATCTTGATCTGTACCTTGTCTGACCAAGGTTTACCCTTTCCTCATGTAGTTCTGACATATAACAGTGGGACGAATAAATTGAATATACGTCCCATGTAGTACTCTTTGTGACTCGACCTTCTTCGTGTTCGACTTTAGTTCTAACGACCCTCTTTATAGTTATTATAGTCTATACGTCTACCGTGATGTGAATACCTTCTTTCACTTTTTCTTAATTTCTCGGAGAACTACTTTCACTTTCTCCTCTCACTTTTCCAACCGAACTTTGAGTTGTAAGTCTTTTGATTCTTGTACTGTAGACCAGGGTAGTGATATACCGTTTATCTACCCCTTTGTCACTGTTTGAAATAAAATCCCCTGAGGTTTTAGTGACGTCTACCACTGACGTCGGTACTGTAATTTTCTGTGAACGAGGAACCTTTTTTAGATACTAGTTAGATCTGTCGTATAATTTTTCGTCTCTGTAATGAAACGGTTGTTTTCAGGTGGATCAGTTTCGATACCAAAAAGGTCCTCAGTACATACCTACACTCTCAACCGGATATTTGTTTCGACTCGTGACTTCTTGACTACGAAAACTTGACACCACAACCTCTTCTGAGAACTCTCAGGGAACCTGACGTTCCTTTAGGTTAGTCAGGTAGGACTTCCTTTAGTCGGGACTTATAAGTAACCTTCCTGACTACAACTTCGACTTTGAGGTTATAAAATCGGTACACTACGTTTCTTAAGTGAGTAAACTTTTCTGGGACTACGACCCTTTCTAACTTTCACCCTCCTCTTCCCCTGTTGTCTTCTGCCCTACCATCCTACCGTAGTGGCTTAGTTACCTGTACTCAAACTCATTTGAGACCCTCAACCACTACCTGTCTCTCCGGATCACACGACACCAGGTAGCCCAACGTCTCAGTCTGTGCTGACTCACTGGCTTGACTTGACTTCCTGAACTGATATGCCTAGAAACAGTCGTTTTATTACAGAGACGAAAAGTTATTCGATAGGTCCAACCAGTAGGGTGAGGTCATGAGAACGGATCTTTTAGGGTACCTGTCTTCTCGGACCATCCGATGTCAGGTACCCCAGTGCTTCTCAACCTGTACTGACTTGCTGAAGTGAAAGGGAAAATGAACGTACGAAACCTCTTCCTTTACCGTTGGGTGAGGTCATAAGAACGGACCTCTTAGGGTCCCTGTCTCCTCGGACCACCCGACGGCAGGTACCCTAGTGTGTCTCAGCCTGTGCTGACTTTGCTGAATCGTCGTCGTCGTCGTCCAACCAGTATCGAAAAGAAGGTTCCTTGTTCGTAGAAAATTAAAGTACCGACGTCAGTGATAGACGTCACTAAAATCTCGGGTTTTTCTATTTCAGACGGTGACAAAGGTAACAAAGGGGTAGATAAACGATACCTAACTACCCTGCCTTACGGTACTAGAATCAAAAGACTTACAACTCAAAATTCGGTTGAAAAAATGGGAGGAGAAAGTGAAAGCAGTTCTACGAGGAATCAAGAAGAAGTGAAAGACGGTATTCTCACTACAGTAGATGTATAGATTCCAATAACTATAAAGAGGGTCGTTAGAACTAAGGTCGAACACGAAATATGTCGGATCGTAAAGCATACTACATGAGACGTACATTCAATTTATTCGTCCCACTGTCATTTGTCGGAACTGTATGAAGAAAGGGTTAAAACTTGGTCAGGTAGTAAGGTACAGGTCAAGATTGACAACGAAGAACTGGACGTATGTCTGAAGAGACCTCCGTCCATTCCACCAGACCATAAGGGTAGAGAGAATTCTTAAAAGGTGTCAAAGAACAGTAGATGTGTCACTTTCTGAAATCGTATCAGTTACTTCGTCTTCATCCATGAAAAAGATACTAGGTCGTCTACAATCTTTAAACTAGAGACCAAGGACACGGAAAAGATTTAGGTCGACCTCGTAGACTTGTTAGAGTCAAGTACAAGACAACTTCGGAGTGAACCTCTCAAAACTCGTAATGAGACGATCACACACTCTACTCACTTTAACACACCATCAAGTTTGTTAGAAACCGTAACGGAAAGAACCCCTAACCTTACTTCTGACTAGAAAAGGTCAGGACACCGGTGACTACTCAAAAGGTTTAAACGACCGTATAACTCACGTCGTGAAAGTGTCGTAGTACAAAATCCTAAACTTTATTGAGTTGACCATAAGGTAGTGAAGGTGATCGAAACAACCATCACTACGAAGGACTCCGGGTGAACTGAAGTGTGAGGTCCTAGAGACCGAGATCCACTTACTAGTGAGTAACACCAATAGACCCAGTACTTCTAGAAAAAACAAATTAAGACACATAAGAACGGTGGAGAATTATAGAAGACGAAGACAATCAAGGTATGGTAAAGACAGAATAACACGGATAGAAACGTACTTTACAAGTGAACCATAGAGAGTAAAAAACTTCTCTAGAGATCAGAAAGGGTGGGACAACAAAAGGAGATAAAGAAACGTAACTGGTTACTCCTTCCGAAAGAATAGAGAGGAACGATAAGAAACCTTGGGACGTAAGTCTACCTATATAGAAGGGAAAAGAGGAAATAGAAATCGAAGAGAAGAAAAGAGTCGATAAATGTTTATCGAGGAGTCTGTTGGTAAAAAGACAAAACGTAAAGAAAAAGAACCCCTACCGGAACTAGTGACGGGTGACATGTCACAGTACTTGGGGACAGGTATCAAGAAGTCCGTGAGACAGATTGTCTAGATTAGGGAACTACGACAAACAGTGAAGGTCACATACTGACATTCCCTAATTAAATCCAATATGGATTACCAGATCAACAAAAGGGATGAAAGAAGTTAAATTCAGACTTAAACTGTTATTCCTCAATACTAGACTCGGTGTCAGTCGAGAGTCAGAACAAAAACGACCACAGATCTCAAAGAGATAGAAGTAGACGTTTCTTGTATTAGTTAGACTAAAACCATAACTGGTAGACCACTACACGTATACATCTCAGTAGAGAACAAAAAAAAACCTTGTCTCACAAACGATACTGGTCACGCGAGAGAACTGTTTTGAGATTATCCGAAGAGGTACGAAGTAAAACATGAGGTTCCGGTTTGAATGGACAACGAGGTCTATCGAGAACAGACGGATGAAAGTGTAAGGTCAGGGGATACTACTTTTCCTGTCAAAAAAAAACAACAACAAAAAAAAAACCACAATCAAGATCTTCCAGAATATCGGAGGTCTGTTACTCTTTAATAACAACAAACATTCGGTAGGGCAGATGTCGTAAGGTAATGTCGTCAGACTCGTCTGATACTGTTCCCCAATCATAACCCCTCTCTTTCTTTTTGTAACTCCTAAGTAGGTCCAAATATCGGACTTCGTCCTCTACCTACAACTACAGAAAGTCACTACGTCCTACGGGACCCTCTCCTTGTCTAAATCTCCTTTTCTGTCACTATAGTCATAGTCGGTAAACCCTCGACTCGACGGAGACTTTATGACCTTCCTCCTCTATGGTTCCCTTGTAAGTCCATAAATCCACAAACCCCGACTTTAAGTCTCCTTCCTATACCCTAACTTTATGACTACATTAGTATTCTACAGTCGATAACCTTTACTAAGATAGTCATTGACGATAAGAGTCCGTATACACAATATTGACACTAGACGTCCCTGGGGACACCTTCTACATCTGTCTACTTTTGGTGGAATTTTGTTTTCGTTTTCGAAGATCCCTGAAGGGACAGTCAGGTCACAAATTCTGACGCACGAAGGTTACGTCCCCTGAACCCAAGTCAAGGACCAACTCCTTGATTCTAGGGTTTACGATACACTACACTGGCTTCTTTTTCAAAGATCGGTCTTTTCCTGAATCTATTAAAAATGGTTCTCTTTTTTACGTCCGTCCTTGTAATTTAGAACGGTTCCCTTCGTATGTTCTTTACGGCGTAAATGACGATGGAGTATAACAACAAGTCAGTGATTCAGTACACAGGTTGAGCAATCACGGGACACCTGACGTCGTGCGGTCCGAAGGGACAGGAAGTGGTAGAGGACCTCAAACGCGTTTGCGCACAGGTAACTCAGGTAGAGTAGGAAACAGCAGGGGAAGAGGAGGACGCGAGTCAGAAAGAGTCGTAGTCCCAGGAAAAGTCACTCAGTCAAGAAGTGTAGTCCATCGGTTTCATTACTTCGAAGTCGAAGTCGTTGACAACGACTTGCACTTACTAGTCACAACTAAAGGAAATTCTAACCAATTCAGGTTCCCTGAGAGTTCTCAGAAGAGGTTGTGGTGTCAAGCTTTCGTAGTTAAGAAGTCGTGAGTCGGAAGAAATATCAGGTTGAGAGTGTAGGTATGCACTGATGACCCTTTTGACATCGAAACTCATTTGTCTGGAAACAACCGTTTCACTACAGAGACGAAAAATTATGTGATAGATCCAAACAGTATCGAATATAATCTTAATTGAGTTTGTTTGACCCTCAAGTCCTCGCTCTCTGAAGTAAGGACGAAGTACGATGGTTGACCCAGAGGAACGTACTGACAAAGGAGTAGTTTTTTCGTCCTCGTAACCTACTCTTTTTATAGATGTCGGAAAAGAGTCAGATTTCGTTTCTAGGAATATATACAAACACAAACCTCCGGAGCTCCCGGACGTAGAAAAGACGGGTCCGAGAGTTCAAGGTATCGTGTGCTACACGATCTCAATCTTCTGTCGGGACTCTAGTGGATCGTCCCCGAAAAGTTCGTAAAAATATTACAGACACTGTATAAATATATATGAAACACTACACACACTCTATATAGTTATAAATTACAGAAGTTTATACAGAATCTACCACCAATGAGTCAGTGATTCAGCACAGGTTGAGAAACACTGGGGTACCTGACTTGGACGGTCCGAGGAGACAGGCACCCTAAAGGGTCCGTTCTTGTGACCTCAACCCACGGTAAAGGAAGAGGTCCCGGTAAAGGAAGAGGTCCCACGGTAAAGGACGGAGGTTAGGGAGGGTCGTAGTCTCAGAAAAGGTAACTCAGTTGAGAAGCGTACTCCACCGGTTTCATGACCTCAAAGTCGAAATCGTAGTAAGGAAGGTTTCTTTAGGGTCCCGACTAGAGGAAGTCTTACCTGACCAACCTAGAGGAACGTCAGGTTCCCTGAGAGTTCTCAGAAGAGGTTGTGGTGTCAAGTTTTGGTAGTTAAGAAACCGCGAGACGGAAGAAGTGTCAGGTTGAGAGTGTAGGTATAAACCGTGTCCTTTTTGGTATCGGAACTGATCTACCTGGAATCAGCCGTTTCATTACAGAAACGAAAAGTTATCTGATAGATCCAACCAGTATTGAAAAGAAGGTTCCTGATCGTAGAAAATTAAAGTACCGACATTAGTGGTGGATGCCACTAAAACCTCGGGTTTTTTTATTTCAGACTGTGACAAAGGTGACAAACGGGTAGATAAAGGGTACTTCACTACCCTGACCTACGGTACTAGAAACAAAAGACTTACAACTCGAAATTCGGTTGAAAAAGTGAGAGGAGAAAGTGAAAGTAGTTCTCCGAAAAATCAAGGAGAAGTGAAAGACGGTATTCCCACCACAGTAGACGTATAGACTNACTCCAATAACTATAAAGAGGGTCGTTAGAACTAAGGTCGAACACAAAGAAGGTCAGGTCGCAAAGAGTACTACATGAGACGTATATACAATTCATTCGTCCCACTGTTATATGTCGGAACTGTATGAGGAAAAGGATAAACCTTGGTCAGACAAC
>SJYO01052474.1:26821918-26914561 GCA_006410555.1 Capra ibex
AGGGTAGAGAAAGTCTTAAAAGGTGTCAAATAACACTAGGTGTGTCAGTTTCCGAAACCGTATCAGTTATTTCGTCTTTATCTACAAAAAGACCTTGAGAGAACGAAAAAGCTACTGGGTTGCCTACAACCGTTAAACTAGAGACCAAGGAGACGGAAAAGATTTTGGTCGAACTTGTAGACCTTCAAGTGCCAAGTACATAACGACTTCGGACCGAACCTCTTAAAACTCGTAATGAAATGATCGTACACTCTACTCATGTTAACACTCCATCAAACTTGTAAGAAACCGTAACGGAAAGAAACCCTAACCTTACTTTTGACTGGAAAAGGTCAGGACACCGGTGACGACTCAAAAGGTTTACACGACCGTATAACTCACGTCGTGAAAGTGTCGTAGTAGAAAGTCCTAAACTTTGTCGAGTTGACCTTAAGGTAGTGGAGGTGATCGAAACAAGTATCACTACGAAAGATTCCGGGTGAACTGAAGTGTAAGGTCCTACAGACCGAGATCTAATTACTAGTGTAGTAGTACTAATAGACCCAGTACTTCTAGAAAAAACATGTCAAGAAGACACATGACCTCTTCCTTTTCCGTTAGGTGAGGTCATAAGAACGGACCTCTTAGGGTAACTGCCTCCTCGGACCATCCGAAGTCACGTACCCCAGCGTTTCTCAGCCTGTGTTGACTCACTGAAGTGAAAGACATATAAAAACGGTGGAGAAGAATTATAGAAGACGAAGACAATCCAGGTATCGTAAATCTGGGACAATTTTGGGTCGTCCTTTAAATTTGGGTATACGGCACACCGTGTGACGTTCAAAGCAACATGGTCAGTGAAGTCACACGGAAGTAGAAATTAAAGGGACTCCCACATGCACTACTCTGTCTCAACCATTAGTGGGTCTGTCTCAAATCCACGAGTCATAATAAGGTTGTTTGGGTCATTTACTGTAGGTGTTATTTCTCGTCCCTTTGTTTCTCTAATGTCCCAAAGTAAGGGTGGGCTGCAAGAGTCCTCTTGGCTCGAGTTCCGTTAGACACTCATAAATATATGAGGGACTCGACATGTCTCTTTCAAGTGTCCTTCGTCAATTTTTGTGTCGTTGATTTAGGTCGTAAATTGACCTAAAAAAACCTAAGAACGTCGAGATGTGTCAATTTTCGGTCCCCCTTTGATATAGCGACAATCAGTTGTAACTACAATTATCTACACCCCAAAATGCCATCGAGAAGGTGGTGTACACGGAACTGTTTCTTTTGGAAGGACAACCTTGGTATACCGAGTGGACCAACCAGGGTCCCCCGGTCAGTGACGAGTGACGGTACATTCGTGAATCTCAGGGACGACATACCCCGGAGGGGGTCCTGGTAAACCTCATCCTTCCTAGGGTCCCTCTCTGAGACGGGACAACAATTTTACCTCCGGTTCTTAAGACACTGTACGCACGTCGTCCTGGTGGGTAGGTGTGCAACCTGAATCACCCCATATTGGACCACGACGAAGTATGAGATTTCTTTCCTGTTCGATCTGTCCGACGGTAGACGGTGTCACCCCTTTGAAGACGGACGCCCAGTAGACGATTACCTGAAGGGGGTTACAACAAAATCGGTGAGGTAAAGTTGATAGGACGAGTCCAGGGTCCGATGGTACACTTACTTCGAATGGGTGATAGGACACTACCTTCAGTCAAAGTCAATGTGACAAACAGGAAGTAGTGAAGGACGGAACGGAGCACTGGTTGACATATGTAGAGAAAGAGAGGACGATCAAACATACAAGGATCTCCCTTCCAAGATTCTAAGTAGGAAAAACATAAAGGGTATGATCCACGAGTTATTATTATTGGTTTATCACAAATAACTTGTGAATAATATATGGTTCGTGTAATGACAGTATAGTAAATTAATAATGTTCAAACATTACACTACTATTTTTTTGTCTCGAAACCTCGGTCTGGTGGAGACATAGGTTTCGGAGGGAGGAGATGGCAGTCGGGGTTCTGGAACTTTGTCTATTATAAGGCTGGATCCAGAAGACTGAATACCACAGTTGAGACAGGACGGAGGTGTCTATAGTAAAGTAGCTTATTCTGGTTAAGAGAGTATTGGTTTAAATAATAAAGAGGAATGGTGACTTGTTGGGGGTCCAATGGGGGTGATTGAACATTGAATTATACACATCCAAAAATCTGTATATTAGGGATCACTAAATCGACTAGTATGGTTATTATAAGTAAGAAATGTAGAGAATCACACAACGGTAAAGTGTCGGGGAAGTAGACTTAGTAGAGACAACTAGAGGTGGGGTAGGAACAACACCCGTCTCGTCACAGTCGGAGGAACAAAATAACTACTCATGTGACTCCGATCTCTTCGATTTACAGGTCGGAGAATTGAGTGTCGGTCTCTCATCCGTCTCGATGTTGAGTTGGAGTCTGGAAGATTTAGGTAGGTTCCAGGTGGCGATGGAACGGATCGGGGAGTCGTAGTGAGTGGACACATTCGTCTATGAACGAACGTCCGTGGTCCTTGGTCCACGACACGATTTCGGAAGTCACCAAGTCCAACAGACCATTGGTATCGTTACCAGCGCGAGGAGCACCGTTTACTCTAGTGGGTCAAGTGTGATCGTGAGTCCTAAACTCAATGATCTCTACTCCGTAAAAGGTGTCTCCCGGTAATTGAAACCTTAAGGGAAGGGGAGTAGACTGTGTCGGGACCTCATAACCGGAAGACCCAGAAACGGTTGGTGTAGTTCAACTCAATCGGTCGATACTAACCGTTTTTTAGACTTGTTCGTCCTCCTTTCACGAGTCAACTGAAAATCAACACTCGTTAAACATTAAAACACAATAAACGACAAACACAGGGGATCCTATTGATTGGTTGGTATGTATTAAGAACAAGAAATTTTTGTTTTAAAATCAGTCGTCAAACGTACTTAAACAAAGACACAAGAATGTAGTACAGCGTTTACTACTCTACCTCTTTGGATATCCCTTCAAAAACAAAGAAAACGTATTTGATAAAACGTCATTAACTGGTCGGTATCTCTTTTCTAATAGAGGACACGTGAGAGTCGCTCAAGGGACCAGTGGTCTCTGGTTATTCGACACAGGGACCTTGATAATAGTGAAACAACTTCTTCGACGATACACTTGTTTTTGGTCGGAAGTAATTAAAGGGAAAAGCATAAATTTTTTGGAACAGTCATAAAAGGGAAACCCTTTATATTAAAAAGTTATCACGTATAATAAAATCAAGACTTTTCCTTTCTACATCCCAGTCAGTCAAGTCACCGAGTCATCACAGACTGAGAAACGCTGGGGTACTTAGTGTCGTGCGGTCCGGAGGGACAGGTAGTGGTTGAGGGTCTCAAGTGGGTTTGAGTACAGGCATCTCATCCACTAGGGGTAGGTCGGTAGAGTAGGAGACAGTAGGGGAAGAGGAGGACGGGGGTTAGGGAGGGTCTTAGTCTCAGAAAAGGTAACTCAGTTGAGTACTCCACCGGTCTCATGACCTCAAAGTCGAAATCGTAGTCAGGAAGGTTATTTGTGAGTCCTGACTAGAGGAAATCTTACCTGACCAACCTAGAGGAACGTCAGGTTCCCTGAGAGTTCTCAGAAGAGGTTGTGGTGTCAAGTTTTGGTAGTTAAGAAGCCGTGAGTCGAAAGAAGTATCAGGTTGAAAGTGTAGGTATGTACTGGTGACCTTTTTGGTATCGGAACTGATCTGTCTGGAAACAACCGTTTCATAACAAAGACGAAAACTTATACGACAGATCCAACCAGTATTGAAAAGAAGGTTCCTCATTCGCAGAAAATTAAAGTGTCGACGTTAGTGGTAGACGTCACTAAAACCTCGGGGGGTCTTATTTTAGACTGTGACAAAGGTCAAAGGGGTAAAGGGTACTTCACTACCCTGGTCTACGGTACTAGAAGCAAAAGACTTACAACTTAAAATTCGGTTGAAAAAGTGAGAGGAGAAAGTGAAAGTNGAAGTGAAAGACGGTATTCCCACCACAGTAGACGTATAGACTCCAATAACTATAAAGAGGGCCGTTAGAACTAAGGTCGAACACAAAGAAGGTCAGGTCGCAAAGAGTACTACATGAGACGTATTTTCAATTTATTCATCCCACTGTTATATGTCGGAACTACATGAGGAAAAGGATAAACCTTGGTCAGACATCAAGGTACAGGTCAAGATTGACAACGAAAGACTGGACGTATGTCTAAAGAGTTCTCCGTCCAGTCCACCAGACTATAAGGGTAGAGAAAGTCTTAAAAGGTGTCAAATAACACTAGGTGTGTCAGTTTCCGAAACCGTATCAGTTATTTCGTCTTTATCTACAAAAAGACCTTGAGAGAACGAAAAAGCTACTAGGTCGTCTACAACCGTTAAACTAGAGACCAAGGAGACGGAAAAGATTTTGGTCGAACTTGTAAACCTTCAAGTGCCAAGTGTATAACGACTTCGGACCGAACATCCTCTAGGAATAATTGTAGAGAAGAAATAGAAGTACGGTATAGAATTACAAGGGTGAGTTACTTTATTTTACGAAGTGTAAAAATTAATATAATGTCATATATACACACATATATATATATATATATATATAGAAATAAAAGTAAAGTATCTTTGACTTTCAAAATCTTTCCATTTTAAGAATTCTGGTAAATTTAAGGTATAGCGACGGGGTTGTGTTTGTGTGACAAACTGACTACCCTCTTGGCCACGTGACCAACAGACCTGAGGTGCAACGTTAGTCGTTGTCTTAGTCCTAAATAAAAGAGTCAGACCACGAGAAAGGTAACATGGGACTGTACAAACAGAGAGAAACTCGAGGACTGAGGAAACATTCGAAGACTTTCGACCCCACTAGGAATGCACAGGGTCAACCTCGACGAACCACTTATGAGCGTTCGATTATATAGTCTGAAATAAAATCACAATGTTCTCAGAGTCTACAATGTGGAGGAAAAGTAATAGACAAGAGAAAAAGTAAATTGGAGAAGACACCAATCTTTTTCAACCGCTTACCAGTTCACTATATACTATCTTACCCGAAACTTGCGAACTGGTAACAAAGATTTGTAGAATAAAAAAAGAACTCCACAATAACTGTACAATAACTGTAATATAATCAACGTCCACATGTTGTATTACTAGACTATGGACAAACTTAAAGTTTTACCAGTGGTGTTATTCGGATGAATTGTAGTAGGTAGGGGTAAGTATCAATATTATAAAAAGGAACACTACTCTTGAGTAGATATGACCACAACTTTCAATAAGATTCCTTATCAGAGTCCCTAAATTTCAATAAATGATTCACCAAATTTAATAGAGTGTGTATCATTGGTCTGAGGATGATATGTAACAAGAAAATAGAAATTTTTACATGCATAATAAAGGACTTTTCACGTTCCTGGAATCTCAAGTAGAAGTTTTATTCTATTATTTGTAATGTTCAGTTGGAGAATCCACAGTCAAACATACAAAACCCAAAAACACGGTACCCTCTTCAACCAAGTTCTTAACAAACGGGACAATACACAAACACACACGTCAGGATAGGATTCATGAGTTGGTATTTGACCTAAGATCAAACAAAGTCACGACCTTCCCCACAACAGATTCGAGAGTTCTATACTACTTCCGTGAAAGAAAAGTAGGTAGGACAGTAAGTGACACTCATAAAACTTACTCAAGAGGAGACGACAGAAAACTGACGATAGTATCACGAATATTCAATTCTTTTATTAAGAGTATTAATAGAGAAAAGGTGAATTCCACTTTCGTCGACGTTTTATACAACTACAAGGTCATTCATAAAAAATAAACGAAAATTTTTGATATATATTAAGGAGATTTTTTCATAAATACCAAGTGGTACCCAAATAAAGTTTAGAAATTTGGTACATTAAGGGAGTCCCTCGTCAAATAAAAGGAATTCGCTCCTGATCGGGAGCATCGTTTTGGACCGTTCCAATAAAGTCACATGAAAAACACAACATTGAACCCCTGCGAATACCTCCAGTCAAGCAGAACTCTGGTATGGTCGAGTAACCATCGAGGTCCTAGTCCCTATCTTACGGAGTGTAATAAATATCTTTTTTTCAAGTGAGAGGAAGGGAAAAGTACTTCCGAGATTGTCCACAGAACATCCTCAAATTCATTGTTTGTTCTCCTTAGTCAATTTAGTCTCCTGATCAAAAGATTTATCTCTTCACAATATTTATTTAGTTACAACTGAATGAATAGTAAACCAAAAAATGTCTTAATAACCCTTTATTGCGTATTGGACATTTGCACAAGTTTTTAATTCTCTCATTTGATACTTTGAACGAATCGATGTTACTTTTTTATTAAATGTACTATTAATATTAATTGTTCAATCATGTCGTAAACATTCAATTGTTAGTAATTGTTTAAAAAACGGAATTTAAGACAATAGTGTATATATACTAGTTCCGGAGACTGTAAGACAACTTAGTACACAGAACCGTACACATAGTTTCTCAATCTTGTATTACCTTTTTTTTCTTTTTTTTTGTATTTTAAATTTTGATTCACCTTATATTCAGTAGAGTAGAAATTAAATCCGACACGAACTTATCGTAATGGTAGAGATCCAGTAATAATATTTACAATCGTGAAAATCACGACCGTTCGAAACATATAGACAACATCCACCGAGAATAAAAATTTAACGTACTGAAGTAAAATATGATACCTATCTGTCAGGGGTCTAAATAACTACGACATCAATAATTTTTACTTGTAAACTTTACTTTTCCGGTACCTGAAAGGATAGAAACGGATCCCAAAGAGCCCTCATCCAAAACAAACAAAAATCAAAATGTTTATTAAGGGTTTCTTCAAAACAGTATGAGAAACAGAACATAATCTTAGTCTTTTAGTCATGACCCGTTATTCGTTTTATTAGTGTACACACACCAGGACGTTTCCTCGTCGAGTTTTCTCTCTTTCTTTCGTCATTCCCCCTTATCAAATAACGGTAGACTTCTTCTTTTCCTGGTCAGTAGTACCCTTGTATACTTGAAATAACAAGAATTACTCATGAAATATTATATCCAAAAAAATATTAAAACTTAATAATTTATGTTTACCTTACCTTGTAGTATCAATAAAGACAAGAATCCCGAAAACGCTAAGAATTAAACTGAGACATGATCTAGACAATCTCGGGTATCTCGAAGTAGTAACTTTCTGTGCCCTTCACCAAGTAAGTACGAGGAAGAGTTACGTCTTCGGGGGAGAGGATTATCGGGAGTTTTTCTAAGTCAGTTCGAGAAAATTAAAAAAGTCACTAACATCCGAGTGGTATTCCTTCGAAGGAGAATACACATTACTCAACTTTAAGACATGGAGACACTTAAGATAAAACAAAGATTAAGGAAAAGACGTACTATCGGGAAGTCTATAAACCACTATTAATAGTACGTAAGAGAAGGGTTCTCTATACTACCGATAAGTTTTCCTAAACAACAGATTCCTTAAGAATAAAAGATGTAATTTGGAGGAGTTGAAGAAGTGATTTAAACAACCGATTTAGAATAACTTGTGAGTGATTTACGATCTGAGACCCGATATTACTTTTATATATACAGGACGGACGTTCGACAAGGTACAGATCCTTATTTTCTCTATCTCTTTATCAAGTCAAGTCAACGAGTCAGCACAGACTGAGAAACACTGGGGTGCTAGACGTGGTATGGTCCGAAGGGACAGGTAATGGTTGAGGGTCTCGAATGAGTTTGAGTACAGGTAACTCAGTCACTACGGTAGGTTGGTATAGTAGAAGACAGTAGGGACAGAGGAGGACGGAAGTTAGTCGTAGTCCCAGAAAAGGTTACTCAGTCAAGAGTGTAGCCCCTTTATCTGTATAGTACCTTTGTCGGTATCGTTAACATGAGTCTGAGAAATAGTATGGTCAGTGAAAGATTACTTAAGGTCGAATGATTACAGTGATAATATAGTGTAACGGTGTGTGTCGTTTCGTACGATTTGGTGTCTACACCACACCGGTACCATCTAACGATCTCAAAGAGGGAATCTAGACCTTTATTTGAAATTAAAGTTTTTAATACTCTAGACAATCGACAATGATAAAAAAATACGATTTTGAGCGTTCTATGGAAAGACTTCGTCAGAAATTGTCTCTTGGAATACTCTTTTTTTCTTGTCACCGAATGGAAAGTGTTTTTAATTGAGTGTTGACTAAATTTTTGGATGAACACTTTACGTTTGTTATTTTGAAGATCTTCTTTTGTATTCTCTTTTATGATGGAATTCAAATCTATGTTTGGGGTTTTGTAGGTACTTTCTTTTTGTAACATTCGACCTGAATTATCCACCGAGTCGACCATTTCTTAGACGGACGTTACGCTCTCTGGACCCAACCCTTCTAGGGGACCTCCTCCCGTACGGCCGTGTGGGGTCATAAGAACGGACCTCTTAGGGGTAGCTGTCTCCTCGGAACGTCCCATGTTAGGTACCCCCAGTGTTTTCCTTCATTTTGTTGTTCGATGTCTGTATATAAACAGTTTCTGAAATACATTTTACATGTTTGTTGAGAATTGTGAGTCTGTCGTGTTAATTTTTTACCCGTTTTCTAGTCTCGTCTATGATGTCACTTCTGTATATCCATCGTTTATCCGTTTACTTTTCTACGAGTTATAGTAAACAGTAACCTCTTTACTTTTAATTTTGTCACTCTGTGATAATGTATGGATAACCATACCGATTTTAAATTGTGACAATTATCGTTTTACAACTGTTTCTAGGTCACGTTCTCCCTAAGAGTAAGTAACGACCACCTTTATGTTTTAACATGTCGGCGAAACCCTCTGATGAACCGTCAAAGAATGTTTGGATTTATATCCGAAATCGTTGGGTGACTAATGTGAGGATCTATAAATAAGTTGACTAGACTTTTGTATACAGGTGTTACTTTGGACGTTTTCACAAATAACGTTGAAATAAGTATTAGTGACTTTTAACTTTCGTTGGTTTTACAGAAAGTCAGGTCGTATACCTATTTGTTCTTCACCATATAGGTATGTTAATTCACCATAAGGATTACGTCTTCTCTTCCCCCTTAAGTACAAGGACCTTGTATGAACTAATAGTCCATATGGAATATCGTGTCCGATTTCCACATATTTACAGTTATTGTCTTTTACCAAGTTTATATCAGTAAATTTATATCGTACAATACTTGTATCAGAATACATAGAAATGTCGAAATAATTCCGTATTGACTATATAATTTTTGATGTGTATAAATCACAAATATTAATCTACTCAAACCTTTATCCGTATATGGACACATACCCGAAGGGTCTACCATGTCACCAATTCTTAGGTGAACGGTTCCGTCCTCTGTGTTCTCTGGGTCAAGCTAGGGATACAGTCCTTCTAGGAGACCTCCTCTTTTACCGTTGGGTGAGGTCATAAGAACGGACTTTTTAAGGTATCTGACCCCTCCGACCGCTTAATGCCAGGTACCCCAACGTTTTCTTAGTTTGTACTGGCTGGCTGATTTGTGTCTCGTGCGTATATGGACACACTTGTGGTTAATGAAATAGTTTACCTTTATCTTAATATGGTGAAGATCCGAACAACGTTTATACAATTCGTAAAAGGTTCTGAGGATCTTACTTCAATCACTAACTATTTACAATCGACAGTAATATGTTGTAATAATAACTAATATCATTTAGATCACAGGTCTAAGATTTTTTAATTAGTAAGACAAGATATGATAGAATAAGTGTAGATAATTACACCGTTTAGATAGTCATCAGAAATTTTTGGTTACTTATGAAAAATCAAATGGAGGATAACATCTCTCGTCGGTCGTATCAATTCCCTTAGATCTTTATTACCGAATATCTCTTTTTTTTTTTCCTTTAGTCCTATAATGAGAACTCCCTCCTTTTTGGATTCTCTGTTCTCTCAGGACAAATTACATACCTCAA
Organism: Capra ibex; assembly: GCA_006410555.1. Taxonomy (NCBI): domain Eukaryota; kingdom Metazoa; phylum Chordata; class Mammalia; order Artiodactyla; family Bovidae; genus Capra; species Capra ibex. The sequence continues at coordinate 26,831,932 of SJYO01052474.1, forward strand.
GGGTAAAACGTCTTCTCCTTCGGAGTTATAAATAGTCAGTTCTCCTGTCTTGTTCCTAGTCATTGTTTTGGGGTCACCCTCGACCCAATGTAGTCATATGATTCTTGTTTTTTTTTCTTTGATTTTAAAAAATGTTTCCACTATATCATATCATCATTAATGAGGTGAGAAACGGTCCACACCGTGACGTCTAACGACTTGATACACCCCCTTTGTTGGTCTACTGTAAATTGTAAATTTCCCTGTAAATTTTCGGCAAAGACCCCGAAGAAAGTACCAGGTCTCCGACTCTTAGACGGACCGTTACGTTTCCTGTGTCCAAGCTAAGGTCCAATCCTTTGATTCTAGGATGTACGGAGTGTCGTTCACTCGGGTGCGTAGTGTTGATCTCTCAGACGCGTGCCGTTACTTCTGGGGTGGACGGTGTCGTATCTGGCCTACCTTGGTTTATTTAAAAAACATTTTCGGGAAAGGTTGAGGTTAAGACTTTAAAACGAAATATCCAGCAATTCAATAGCCCGTAAAACCACACCCACACATACACTTGTCACGGATAACGTCCAATAGGACGACGGTAATAATGTGTGTAGTGTATACTAGAGACACGACCAGTCACTCCACTGTCGATCTCTCTGGACCTCCTGGTCTACTCCAACTGCCACTGGCTCCTGTTCCTTTGAGGGGGACCTACCCGACGAATCGCGACGACGGACTAGGACCCAGAAGGGACTCTTCCACCTCCACCGAATAGGAAAAGGACAGAAGTAATTGTCAAGAGAGTTTGCAAGAGATTGTGAACGGTTTCTAAAGATTGGAAGGTTAAGAGGTGTCACACTGAACTTAAGTCGAGATATGACACACCCGAGGAGGTCACCAGGACCACCATTTCTTGGACGGACAGTTACGTCCTTTGTCTTCTCTGTACCCAAGTTAGGGCCCAACCCTGCCAAGGGACCTCTTCCTTTACCGTTGGGTGAGGTTAAGTGTGACCTCAGTTGGTAAGAACGGACCCTTCAGGGTACCTGTCTCCTCGGAGCACCCGATGTCAGGTTCCCCAACGTTTCTCACCGTTACACTCGTTGATTTGTGTGTCGTATGATATAACTTGTCCGAACCACACCTCAGGTCCTAGAGTCAAGTTCAGGGCGGAAACGGGGAAGGACCGTCAGACTGGGGACCCGAAGGGTGGACACGTCACTGTTATGACGACGGTAGGGACACGACAGAGGAAGGCATCCAAGAAAACTCCTAAACTACGTGTATAATTACACGTATTATAATTTATTATTATTTTCATGTATAAACAAATATTTTTATTACTTCATTTATAGTTATATATAATATTTTTATTATTTTCATATATAATACACGAAATATTGACAGTGTGTGATAACTATATTTGTCCTAACAGAAGCGAAGAGGGACCTTACTACGAGGGACGTGGTATGTAACGGGACGTGGGAGACGAAGTCTTGTACTGGTAAAAGGTTTTCTTTTTGGTAAACAAAAGGTGTCCCACTTTTTGTAATCTAACGAAAAGTAAATAAAAGGAAAATAAAATCTGAGAGTTCGTGGAACGTACACGGTCACTACTGAAAATTTGCATGTCGGTCAGTCAAGTCACTGTTCTCCGCAGAAAGGAGGAAGGAAACAAGTCTGTGACAAACAATGAATCTACTCCGGCGACCTTGTGAGTCACGAAATGCAGTCTCACTCTCGGTCCGTCTTGTACCCCTTACCACGCGCACGGGTGACCCTGCACAAGTGGACGTCTCCGTCCAGCGTGGTCCTGGTCCGACTCTCAGAGCGGTAATCTCCTCGTCCCCTCCATCGGAAGACAAGAAGGATCTTCTCACGAAATGAAGAAAGTAGAAACAAAGAAACCAAAAGAACAGACAGAGTAAGAAGAATGTCTTCCATTTAGGTACTTGTCGGAGGTCTGGGATTGTAAGATCGTAGGAGTACACAGGAAATCCGGTTTTAGACTTTCCAAGGTTTAATCACGGTTTATTCTGTTGGGGTCCGTTAGACTTAAAATTTCCACTTTAATTTATTATGGGTGTCGTAAATTCAAAATGAAGAAGTTCAGGAGTCAGATCAAAGATATCAACTGTAGTATCGTTGATATCTATCCCCTTTCCAATGTTGACATAATATTTACCCTCTAAATTACAGAAGTATTAGTGGGATTAATAATGAGTATTATTATTTTATATTATAACTCGTATATATTATTACTTTTATTATCATATTTCGATTACACACTGTATGTACAATCGTGAAAGGAGAGACATAGTCGTCGATTAACAGTTTTGAGAACTCTGTAATCACTAGAACAGTTAGTTTTTATCGTTCTCTCTATGATATGCGAGCACTGGAGTTCACCCTTTCAGTATCATTCTACTTTTAATTCGGGTACTCAGAGTCAACTTTTGGTTGGACGGAGAAAAGGAACTCATGAACTCCGATAATAAAATTTAATGATAAGTTATAAGGAAAATTATAAATTTTATTGGAGGAGAAACCTTCCAAAAGACGGTGCTATATTGTTTTTACAAACTAGTACGATCGCGAATTTAGTTACTTATGTATTTTATACAGTGATAAATCTTCCTTATCACACTTCGAAAGTCCACTTAAAATTCTCAAACTTGTTATACCGACGTATTTGATATCCTCACAATTAATATCGTCTAAGACTACATTCTATAAGAGTGTCGTAACACTATCCTTAGATGAAAAAATGGCTGACACGAATGTCCCTCGTCTGTCTTCTGGGAATAGGTCTCGTTCTAGGACCTCATTACCTTGGGAAAGGGAATCTTACACCCTGACTTACTTTAATGTATGAATTTTGTATGTACAATGTACGAGGTTCAGGTTCTCTACAAAAGTTTACCTACACGTATGGTAGTAGATTAAGTCTTAAAGGATGAAGGATTAAACCCAAGTTTTACGTAATATGACACTTAATTATCTTAAAACTTATCACGATGTAAATTGTTTCCCTTTCCACAGACACCGACGACGACCTTTATTAAACAAAATTTTTTGACCTATTTGTCAATAATCCTTTAGAACTTTTAATATATAGGTATACTGAAAAGGTAATAAATGTAAAGAAGACGGGGAAAAATACTTGATCAGGAGTAGGACCCGAATATAAATTCAACCTTATTTAGATTAAGCTTCTGGAATCAAGCCAAAGAAAGGAAAACTAAAAGATACACTTATGTTGTATTAATAAGATCAAAAATCTTTTAAACCGAATTTTTTCACATACATACAAAATGTATATTAGTAGTGTCGATATGAGTTTTGAAAAAAAAATTAAAATTCATAAACTCACATGTATTGAAGAATTTGATGAGGTTTAAGAAAACTCTTCGAATTACAATTCTCGTAAAAGTGAGTTTATATTTTGTATCTTTAACGACGTATTTAAGGTTTGATTATTCCTTGTATAATTTGTTAAATTTTTTGATACAACAACAATTTCCATGGAGTCTATTCAACACACAAACATGTTAATCCAGAACACAAGAGACTAGTAGTCAGTATCTGAAAAGGACTTAGACTTTACGGTCTTACCTTTACACTTAAAAAAGATGGTGTTGAAGTCTAACTTCTCTGTACGATAACAAAATTTAGAGTCTTCTAGGTAAAAAGAATGTTTAATTTTATTACTGGTCCACGTCCATAAAGTAAATACTTCGTACGTGTAATAGTATTTAGTTCTATAGTCTCAAGGTGAGGACTAACAAAGAAGTTCCGTCCGAAAAGATCCAATACTCTGCAATACGTGAAAGTTTAATTCAGTTAATCTGCCATCGAAGATAATTAGAAACTCTGTCCTTATCATATAAATTTTTAAACAGAAGAACAATTTATCTGTGGTACTGTCACAAACGTAGCACATAACAATTGGAAGGCACCTTCCAATTCGTCGAAGAAGACATAGATTTAGACATCGACACTTTTTACAGATGTCGTGACGTGGGTGGATGGGTACTTACTCCTTTCACTTCTGAACGTGGACACCTTAATCCACGTCGTCGTCCTTCATTCTCGTAAACATCGTATATTAATTGCTCCTTAAAAAAGAAAGAAAAAAACTTCCCGTACCAGTAGAGTGATTCAATTGATCACTAATTGCGACCCTCTTTTACACGACCTCAGACGTGGGAATGAATTTGTGTAAGTGAGCGACCACATAAGACAAAGAATACGCCGGGTTCAGTCTCCTTGAGTGGAAAGGTATGAGATAAGGGAAGGTATACATAGCTAAAGAAATACGGGGACCCCCTTAAAAAATCTACAAAATGGAACATGACAGTAAAGTAATCGGTGTAAGACAAGAAAAGACTTAGTTGAATTTTCATTAGGTCCTTCAGAATAAAACTAAATCTCTAATGATGGGATTTTTCGTTCTACCTCTTCAATCACGAATCACTTGACTTCTAGAGTTTCCAAATTTACCTCTTACCTATTGTTGTAACTGAGAGAAAATCCCCATTTCCGTTACCGTGGGGTGAGGTCATGAGAACGGACCTTTTAGGGTACCTGCCTCCTCGGACCATCCGACGTCAGGTATCCCAGCGATTCTCAGCCTGTGCTGACTCGCTGAAGTGAAAGTGAAAAATGAAAGTACGTAACCTCTTCCTTTACCGTTGGGTGAGGTCACAAGAACGGACCTCTTAGGGTCCCTGCCCCTGGGATCACCCGACGGCAGATACCCCAGCGTGTCTCAGTCTGTGCCGACTTCACTGAATCGTCGTCGTCCCGAAAGGACCACGGAGTCTACCATTTCTTAGACGGACGTTACGTCCTCTGGGTCATAAAATATGTATTACACGAACGACATCCCGAAGGGTCTACCGTGACCACCATTTCGTGGGAGGACGTTTACGCTCTCTGTATTCTCTGTGCCCAATCTAGGGACTCAGTCCTTCTAGGGGACCTCCTCCCGTACCGTTGGGTGGGGCATAAGAACGGACTTCTTGAGGTACCTGTCTTCTCGGACCATCCGAGATCAGGTATCCCACTGCTTCTCAACCTTGGTTGACTTCGTTGAATTGTGCGTACACGAATGATATACCAGAAACTAGCAATAAAGAGGAAACAATTCTTTTGATATTAATATTTAATGAAACGGTTGTTTCCAGGTAGATCAGATTCGATACTAAAAGGTTATCAGTACATACCTACACTCTCAACTTGATATTTCTTTCGACTCGCGGTTTCTCAACTAGGAAAACTTTACACCACAACCTCTTCTGAGAACTCTCAGGGAACCTGACGTTCTAGTTTGGTCACGTAGGATTTCCTTTAGTCTTTAGTCAGGACTTATAAGTAACCTTCCTGACTACGACTTCGACTTTGGGGTTATATAACCGGTGGACTACGTTCCTTGACTGGGTAACCTTTTCTGGGACAACGAACATTTCTAACTTTCGTCCTCCTCTTCCCCTACTGTCTCCTACTCTACCAACCTACCGTAGGGACTGAGCTACCTGTTCTCAAACTCGTTCGAGACCCTCAACCACTACCTGTCCCTTCGGACCACACGACGTAAGCTACCCCAGTGTTTTTCAGTCTGTACTGGCTCACTGACTTGACTATTAATGGTTATATCTTTTGTAAAGATTCACATGGAGAGATCTTGCATTATAAGAACTATTTTTGAGTAGGTTTAGACGTCAACAACTCAACTTGGCCGATAAGGAAACTATTCTGACTCCTGTGGGTGAACCGTGGTTTTACACGTCGTTATAAGACAGACCGACAACGTCAGTGTACGTACGGAAAGTAAATGCGTGGTCTTTTACTTTTGACTTGGTTCACACAAGTCAAAAACAAAAGACTGATTTGAAATAAAGGATTATTCTATTACACATAATTACCTTACTCTGTGTCACTGAAGGTTTCATACATTTAAAATGACGGTATTTCGTTCTCAGAATCGTGCTTCCTCGTGACTTGGTCGTTATTACAGAAGATAGGTTTGTGTAAACATGACATTCATCTTTGACAAATTTTCCTTTTAATATAGAAAAAGTCGTTAAATAGTCTCTATTAATGGGAAGTATGTGGTTTCCTTACTACTTCACAAAATTTCTTGATATTAAGATTAACCATTTACAGTGGTCGACAACGTCAATAAGAATGAACACATATAAGAAAATTACTAATATCAAAGTACGGTGTTCGATGTACTTTTATATAAGTGATCCACACTTTAAGGGCATACAGTGTCAAAGTTCTTATCCATTTGTCGAGTTTCTATTTCCTTCTTTATTACGATTACTCCTTACATTTTTAACATCCAAAACAAATGATCCGTTCGTCTCGAATTAAACGGTTTCCCCTCTTTTACATTAAAGTTCTTCTTTTTCTGCTGTGAATTAGACAACTTTATTTGAATTTACTCGGAATGAATTGTGGGGGTTGGTCCCTAAGATTAAAAGAATCAACATTTTGACAGAGTCGAATGTGTAAAGTCATAATATCGGGAAGCCAGACGGTTTCCCTTGTCGTGTCTCAAAAGAAAATCCGAATTTAACATTTCACAAACAATCAAAGTCTACCGTTTTCTATGCAAAAAGGACCTGTTACAAAGTACTACAGATTACAATAGAATTTTCACTAGTTTCTTTGTCTTTTAATGGAAGGCTCAGACACCGTCCACATATTTCCGTAGTAAGAGGTAAAGTGGACCGATATTGAGTCAAAGGTCACTCAGACTACCCAGGTCACAAATTGATAACATCTGAATATACGTATGAGGAGAAAACTTTCCGTCTTTACTTTTACCCCACTCCGTTTTGTCACCTCCTCCGTTCGGAGTGTACACAAATAAGAAATTGACAGTCAGGTTGACCCGTTTTGGGACAACGGAACCATAATATGTATAGTATCACAAAGGAAAGGTTCGTGAACTGTTTGAGTGTCCACCTTGACTGAACAATAGTATACACCTTTTAATGAGACAGTAAAAGTAAGACGTCGTCATACAAAAGACTTACATGATTAAAAATCACAAAACTGTTTCAAACTCTTTGTGCCTCTCTCTAGGAATAGAATGCCCGAAGTTGACAATTATCATCGATTATTAGGACATGTTTAATGGGGTGGAAAAGTGACCTTTAGAGTCATATTGTGGTGAACGGGGGTTTCTTCTTTTAGTGGATCCAAAGAGAACTCATAGGAACGTTAATAAATTTGAAAGTTTGTAACGACTACTCCTAATACATCTTTTTGTGGTTTTACTAAAACCATTCAAACCTTATATAAAAGACGTAACACATCCTTACGAGAACTTCCTTTCTAATTATTTCTGCAAATATATTTATCAACAAAGACCAATATTGATCAGTACTTAAAACAATATAGTTCCAATACAAACTTTCATAGGAAGTCACATACACTATATTTAAAGGGAAATTCGATATATATTCTTGTCATTCATGAAGGACCCTAAAAGTAACGGGTCTTTATTGAAACAATCGTTTTTCAGTTTAATTAAAAATAATTACTCTATACGGTTACAGACGTGACACGTGACCAATTCTAAAGACAGCAAGTAAATTCCTTTTCCGTACTGGTGACAGGATTGTAGTGAGTCTCCATATAGAACAGAAAGGACGTCACAAAATCAGTGAGTCAGTACGGGTCGAGAAACGTTGGGGAACTTGACGTCGGGTGGTCCAAGGAGATAGGTACCCTAAAAGGTCCGTTCCTATGACCTTATGAAACGGTAAAGGAAGAGGTCCCCTAGAAGGACTTATCAATTTACTAAGTGTAGAAGAAAGTGGATTAAAGGAATACAATAAATGAAAACACTTCTCAGGTAACTACCGAATATATTCACGTAGGATGTCTATACTTTACTACGTGTTGAGTGACTGAATACACCCGTAGTCAAAATGGTAAAGTAGTATAATAACTGGATAAGATTAATTTACTTATTGAGTCATGTCTGATACTTAGTTGAGGTCCATATCTCATATATTTAGTAGATCAGTTCGATACACTTTGATATTTCTTGATTTCTATTCAAATCTTCCTTATGAGGACTCCTTGGTAAGTCTCAAAGCAGGGGAGGAACACGTCTAAAACATCTAAGGTATCGTTCCTCCTGAAAATAATTGACGGGACAGAGTAAGAATGTAATCTTCTACACTTTACAACCTATTGAAACCTTTCAATCGATCAGGTGTGGAAACCGAGAAGTATCCTCTGATCAAGTAGGTATCAGAATAGCGTAAAGATTTTATTATATTCAGGAACTCCATCATAACTATTTATACCTACTCGGCTTCGTTACCTATTGGGTGGTTTAAAAGTAAAGGAAAAATAAAACATTACGTAATTTACAAAAAACAAGTTATAGAGGGATTATTCTTTTGAATAAAACATCAGGTACTTGTGGGTATCATCAACTCCTTCCGTTGGGTTCCTTTCGATTGTAAAAAATTTATATATACCTATTTGGTCGGTCTTTACGACTTTTTCTTCAATATCAACGTTAATTCTTTACTAATAACTAATACCCTTAAAACCCTTTTTGAATAAATATGACTCGCATAACCGAATCGTTCCATCGGTAAAAAATTTTTTCCATAGATGATAGAATGTTCGTGTATAAAGATTAGTAGATTTACTACTTGTTATTGATACTGGAGTCCAATATCTGGAGTTATCATTTGAAAATAAATGAAATTAATACCTTAAACTTCAACAGGTAACAACTAGAAAAAAAAAAAAAAAATTAATGACTACGTTACCCGTACTTGAACCCGTTCGAAGTCCCCTGCCACTCCCTGTCTCTCCGGACCTCACGATGTCAGGTATCCCAGCGTTTCTCAGCCTATGCTGATCCGTTGACTTGTTACTGTCAGTAACTAGAATTCGTATAAAAAGATCACATCGAAAACTTTACTATATTACTTACTAAAAGATCCCACCACTAATTTATTTAAAAGTGTTAGTTTTGGATTATAACAAGATAAGGGGGACGAAAAAGGAATGTTGTCTTTGGTCCTTACCTAGACCGTCTATGGATATAATACAAACAAGCCGTTTTAGTTCTGTAAGAAGCTCTTTTCCAGTTACTTCTTTACATGTATCTTTTCAACAAGCTACATTCATCGATGAGAAGGTCTCAGTCGACCGTAACATCTACATGACGCTTCCCTTTTCAACGTAAAACTCCCACACAGACGTTTAGTGAGAAAAAAGGAAAAAAAAGAAGATGTGTTGATTATCAAATAACAAAACAAAGAAACTGACGACTGTCTTCAGAAGTATCTAAAAAAAAGGACATGAACTTTTGACAGTCATAATCTTACTCTTAGAGTTTTAGTAAGTTTCCAAGTAAAATCGTTCGTTCTCCTACAGGTCAAATGGCAACGCATGTCGAATGTAGTGAACGGAAACGTCGTTAGGCATTTGTCTTATTATGACATTACATAAACCGGGGATCATATTTTCAAAAAGAATTCAGTTATACTATAAGAAGTACGTTTGTTTCTTTTTTCAGCGTCATTTCGGTCTATAGACGGTGACATGACAATCACACAGAAAAGTAGAACAAAAGGTCATGATTCCAAACGATTGTCTATCTTACGACGAGGCCAGAGCACCTCCAGAAGTGTCCCCGTACCGTCGAGGATCTTTCCCCTCCAATATCAAAATCTACGGAACTAGGTGTTCAAAGTAGGTGACTCATAGACATTTTCTCTGCTTCTCTCGTCAGGTAAAGTTATTGTTACAACAGTGAATAAACATTAATCCGTCGTCAGTCAAGTTTCCTTTACCATGAAACGACTACTGTATTGAAACGTATTAGGTAAGGTAACGACTAAGACTACACATTACAAACGAGACTTGACATAAATAAATACATGTAGAAGAGACGTAAAATCTTTACGAAAAGACCGTTAAAGTAAATTAATACGTTCAATGACGTTTACAAAAGTGTTGTCGTTAAGTGCCCGAAGTACCACTGTGAAGTCGACACCGTCAATGTCTTCCAGAACGATGCAGTAGGAGAGGTGGTACCAGACAGCACAGTCACAAACGACAAACAACCCAACCCACCAGTTTTACTCGGAAGAGAAAGCATCAAATACAAAGATCGGAGATGGGTCCGACGAAATGTTATTTTCATAGTAGACAAAATTATTCGATTCACAATTATACACACTTCTCTTACTAAAGGCTTTTCGAAACTACGGGACGTCCCCATCTTTTTAATAGTAGGTAGGTCGACCGAGAAAATGTTTTATGACTTTGGCATAATCGTTGAAGACGAAGGTAAACCATAACGAGACTTAAATGCTCGTATACAAAGTGAAGGTTCAAGAGAAAATGAAAAAAAACGAATACACCATTAAAAGTTTGTACAACTTGTCTTTTCTTCTCAAATACAATAAGGGCAATTACAAAGAAGAACCATATCACCTTCGTGTAAAAGATACAACTTTTTTACCATCTCAGTAAGATATTTATCTGGTGATGCGTACAGACACACACACACAAAGACGCACAATGTGTGAAGAATTGTAGAAGTTAAAAAACAGAACCACTGGAAAAATGATGTCTTGAGTAGGAGTCAAACATTGTCTCCATCTTAAAGAAGCATTTTTATAAAGGGCGAAGGTGAGGGGAGGTAAGTGGTTTGAAGAAAACTCTGAAGACATACCGTCGTTAACTGTTTCCCTCGATTGATTTCATCTACGGTCCTCCGGTTGCAATTTTACTACAAGAGCAAGATAGCAGTACCGATATCCCCATATAACGTGAAAGGAAGGTTACGGATTCGTAGTCCGTACCGACATCCAAACGAAGATTTTCCTTGGGTATTGTTTTTTGGTAAGACAAAACCAATACTTCCAAAACAGTAAAACTTATAGGGGTCCTCCTGTAACCTGAACAATAAACATTTTATCAATGTCACAGGAATTTGTAAGATTATAAAAATTCAACGTGTGAACATAATGACATTAATTTTTGTTTTTTCATCTGAGATTAAGATAACTATACAGTAATTCTTATTGTATCTACTCCCCCATGATTCTCGGGGATTAATCGGTTCTGACTTAAACGGAGTTAATGTCAATCATTTACTCTCCAATAGTTCATACACAACTTTCCATTTCATCTTACACATAGAATTCGTTGTTTAGTAATGGTTCTCTGTAATATATTAATAACCTTTAGGTGAACCGACATCGAATTTTATTATAACAATCCACAGTTCTTCGTCAACTTTTATTACTGGGATATTTATGACAATCGTTGGACTCAGATAATGTCTATTTTCTAACTTTCCTTGTTAAAATAAGTCCGTAGTCACTGTTTGAAAACGATAAGGTTAATTTCACAAAGGACCCATTCATTCCCTTACCTCGGAGGGTGGAAGTCTACGTCTCCCTTTACACATGTGTGTGTTCGTGTGTCGTGACTCAGTAATGCATCACCAAAATTGGTTGGATCTATTCTCATGTCCCCGATGTCACACTCTCGAATTAAGGAATATTTCCTATATGAAAAATAGGTTTCCTTTAAACGAAGTAAAATCTTATGTATGATTATAAAGATGTATTTAGTTAATAAGATGTTTTGTGACTAGGACGGAGGTTATGGTTGTGAAATTTTTTCTTTAGTCCACAAAATGATTTCTTAGAAAAAGACGCACTACGGGGTACGTACCTTTTCTGACGACTTTTAAGACACTTTGAACAGGATTCTCATTATTATTTAATGAGTACCATAAGGACCAGAATTTTAGGAAAACTAATTACTTCGTAGAATTATCAAGGATTAAACTTCCCTCTATACACGAGTCAGCACAGACTGAGAAACGTCGGGATACCTGACATCGGGCGGTCCGAGGAGACAGGTACCCTAAAGGGTCCGTTTTTATGACCTCACCCACCGGTAAGGGAAGAGGTCCCCTTAGAAGACTGAATCCCCGAGTTTGGAGAACACAGAGGACGTAACCGGGTGTCCAAGAAATGGTGATCGCGGTGGATCCTTCGGACTCTTATTAAGGATTATAAAGACTGATTTATGGAATCCCAAGACAAATTTATTAACATGGTCACTGATTCCAGGTTTTTCTACCCGTGACGGGATCTAAACACAGGTAACAAAACCCCGACATGGCACTTCCTCTTACCATGGAAGAGAGTAACAGGTACTCGTCGGGTGTGTCGGTATGTGGTAGTGGGAAGAAAGACTCGTAGGACGTAACGACACTAATAACAAAATCGAAGATACCTTCAAAAAACCAAAGAAGTTACACACTTTCTCCCTCCACTGATTTTATATCTAATAGATTTTCCGGTATTTATCGTATTAGAATCTGAAAATCCAGTTTAGAACTTCATAATTTTGATTTCATAGTAAACTTCTAGTACCAATTATAGTCTTGTCTATAGTTCTGTAAGACGAAGTGAGGTATTCAATTTGAATATTTTGTGAAAGATAAAATTTGTCTTTATTGAAGGCTTTTTACAAGTCATTTACTACCGTCTATGGCATAAATTATCTTCCATGACCCAAACTGATTCCATAACCCAACCGGTTTTTCAACAAGTCAATCACTTATGTAACAAGTCATTTTAAGTAGTACTTTTACTTTTTTTTTATACTGAAAATAACAATGAATATTGGCTTGTTTGAAAAACCGGATGGGTTATGTAAGGATTAAAAAAGTTTCACAGTTTAAATTAACACCGGAATGGACAGTAGTGACGAGAGGGATCCCGTGGAGGTACATGGTCCTTTACACGATCCAAGAACTGGACACAGTAGAGATTGGACCCATCTACGAATTTGCGCACGGTTCAGTGAAGTCAGTACAGGCTGAGAAACGCTGGGGTACGTGACATCGGGTGGTCCGAGGAGACAGGTACCCTAAGAGGTCCGTTCTTGTGACCTCACCCGACGGTAAAGGAAGAGGTCCCCTAGAAGGGCTGGGTCCCTGACTTGGACCCAGAGAAAGCAGAGGACGTAACGTTCACTCGAGAAATGGTGGTCGCGGTGGACCCTTCGGGACACCCATCTACGACAGTGGGAGTAGAATCGGAATAAAAGTCCAATTCTTTACAGGGTAGGTCTCTACTCTCTTCTGAACGATGTATGATTTAGTCTGAAACTTTAACACAGTGAGATCAAAGTTTCAGGTAGAATACGAATGGTATGAAGGTTGAGTTACCTGTACTCAAACTCGTTCGCGACCCTCTACCACTTCCTGTCCCTTCGGACCTCACGACGTCAGGTACCCCGCACTTCTCAGTCTGTACTGACTCACTGACTTTTTGTCGAAGTCTAAATGTCTTAAACTTTACTATTTTGTCACAAACCTCCTTCTCCTGACCTGGTCCTTCGGTCTTTGGACTCAAGATCGGTGTCAAGACGGTAACTGACCTATTCACGTGAAGTTCTTCAAGACAGTGGACAGACTTTGAGTCATATCTATCGTGTACATTTGGTTTCTTCAACCAGATCTTGAGGTCTACCAAAGACTTTAGGGAAGGTCTAAAATTTATCAAGATTAAAATCGGCACCGCTGTTTTCCATGATCCAACGAACGTACGGTTCAGAACGTGGGGTCTCATAGTCTGTCAAGATTTCACAAAAACACTACCGGTCCACTTTCGTTCTTCGTCATCGTCAATGTCATCTATTCATCTTTTCTCTAAAATGTATTTCTTACAGTAAACTATAAGATATGTCGATGGTGGTACCAAGACTTAGGATGTCCATCTTTTTATCAACCTTGGACATATAAGACATAAGTACAATTCAGAAGTCTTACTGGTCTTATAGAATTTGCCTCCGACAGAAACGAACAGTTCACCATGTGTATGACTTTAGATATACACTTATATTATAAGGGTCTTAACGTGTTATATAAGAATATCGAATATAACATGTTGTACCCTTTATTTCGGTTATAAAATATCGTTGACAACAAGTCAACAATACAGACTTACATCATATTGGAAATTTTAAATATTCAATGATGTACATGTGGACATTGTATGTTATAACACACACACAATTCAACGAAGTCAGTGTAGACTGAGAAACGCTGGGACACCACACACTGGACGGTCCGATGAGATAGTCACCCTGAGAGATCCGTTACTATGATCTCACCTAACGGTACAAAAGGAGGTTCCCTAGAAGGGTTGGGTTCGTGACTTGGGTGTAGAGAATACGGAGGAGGTAACCGTCGTCTCGAGAAACGGTGATCGTGGTGGACCCTATATATATAATTATATATATAATTAATTATATTAATTATATATCGTTGATAAAACAACAACAAGTCAGTGACAGTACAGGTTGAGAAACACTGGGTACATGACGTCGTACGGTCCGAAGGGATGGGAAACGATTAAGGACCTCGAACGAGTATAAGTACAGGTCACTCAGTTCTATGACAGATTGGTAGAGCAGGAGACGGTGGGGAAAGAGGAAAACGGAAGTTAGAAAGGGACTTAGTCCTAGAAAAGGTTACTGTAGGTATGTACTGATGACCTTTCTTTGGTATCGAAACTGATATGAAAAATTTTTCTTTTCTTAATTTGAATCACTAATAGTAACATAAAACTTAAATCGGTTATCCTTTTTTTTAGAGTGTACAATTTAAATGGAACGACGACGACGACGATTCAACGAAGTCAGCACAGGCTGAGACACGTTGGGGGATCTACCGTCGGGGGGTCCGAGGGGACAGGAATCCTAAGAGTTCCGTTCTTGTGACCTCACTCAATGGTAAAGGAAGAGGTTACGTATTTTTACTTTTCACTTTCACTTCAGCGAGTCAGCACAGGCTGAGAATGGAATTCTGTGTAATTTTTTGACACAGAATAGACCCAATCTCTTTAAATTTCCTTCAAGAGATCGTCTTCTCTTATACCTAAATGGTCTTCAAGACGAAATATCCATTAGAGAGAATAGGGTTGAATATTTTGTAGTAACAGTCATCGACAAATTTTTTACGATCGTTTAGTTTTGGCAAATGTTGAACAGACTAGGATTACATTTTGGTACCGTTACGAAAAGATTAAGAAAGAAACCTCTTCTCTTATCGTCACGTGAGGTCTTAAGAACGGAAATTTTAGGGTACCTACCTCCTCGGATCGTCCGATATCAGGTATCCCAACGTCTCAGTCTACGGTGACTCGTACGTCGTGTTCAGGGTAAAAATTACGGATGAGACTCCAAAGAAGAGTGTGACAGTCCAAAGTCCTTTGTGTCTCGAACGGGGTCCATGGGTACCCAGTCGTCTCTCCGACCTGTGAAAGGGTCTCTCGAAACTCAGAGACCCAACTTTTCAGCACTACAAAGTCTTTAGTTTTGACTGTGAGTGTCATTAACAGTGTTCTCGTAGGAGAATATTACCAGCGAATATTACAGGTTCTTATAGGGTTTACGACTCCGATCATCCCCAGTTGTCTTCACGTAGGGTAACAGACCCTCTCTGTGATTTGGATGGATGGAGAGATTTGCAAACACGGAAATGTTCAGTAACGGGTAGAACTCTGGGAGACTCTGTTAAAACAAAATCGAGAGTACAACGACTTCTGTGTAGTCCCACGTCAGAAATTAACCATTTAGTACATCTAATTTGTAAGAGAACACAATATTTGACTAATTTATTAACAACTCAAAGTAGAGTTGCTCTAAAAAAATAATAAACATAACACTACAGAAGATTTCAATTTTCATTAGGAAATTTACTATCAATTAGTCACTATAAGTAGGTGTATCACGAAACATTTCCTAATTAAAAGTCCTGAAAGGAACTTTTCCTAAGAAAAACCATTTCTTTGAGATTCGTAAAATTCATTTTGACTGAAGTTGTTACAGTCATTCAAGTACCGGTAAAATTCTATACCATTCCCCCTTTTTTTACTTTGAGAACGTTCACTTATACGAAAAGTTTTATTTTGATTAAAACGTGAAGATGGAGAACAAATAAAGACCTGAGGGTTTACTTTTTCCCTCCTTTACGAGTCTCAAAAGCTCAAGTCACAAAGTGTGGGTACGGGTTTGAAAGACTAAGTTCTTAAATAAGTAGGAGTCATTCTAACTACGATGATAAGAATTAAATAAATTTTTAATTTAATTAAAGTAACCAAAAGGTCTTTATGAACTTTAGGTGTCTTGTACCCATTCTTACCGACGATAATTATCTATCATCTTATATAAATCTTGACTGACAGATGAGAAAGTCAGTATAAGGAACCTACTTAAAGAAATACACATATTAATCGGTGTAATGTTTGTTTCCGACCTTGGGTCATTCTGGGTAAGTCTCTCGAAGAAACGGAAGAACGTAAAGAATATTAAGGTATTATAATATCTATGTAAACGAATATATACTGACAGCTAAAATTTTATTGTCAAAAGGATAAAAGTTACAATAAAGTGAAAGTTCACTGTTTGTTCAACAATATAGGTTCCCAGGGGTTGGAGTCCCTAGATTACGGACGACTAGACTCCACCTCGACTACACTATTATTACCTTTATGTCCAATGTTATTTACATTAGGAGAACTTAGTAAGGTTTTGGCATGGGGGGTTGGGTCAGGTATCTTTTTACCAGAAGGTGCTTTGGTCAGGGACCACGGTTTTTCCGCCCCTTGGTGATTTAGTCATATCTAAGACTAATGTCTCATAAAAGAGAAGTCACAACAGAGATACATTTTTCTTCAGTTTATATTTTGTAATTGAACCTGGGCAGGTACTAAAAGGATAGTTGTTAGTTTTAGTTTGCAATGACAGTGAGAGTACAGGATTGGTAATAAAACGAAAAGGTAGTGATCTTTTCTACTTACTACATTCGAGTCACTACATGAACTCTGGTTCTAGTAAATAAAGATGGGTGACAATACAGTACATGGGACCCCAGTGGAATACGTGATTTCCATCTAGTCTTCGAACTGACAAAGAATAGGTACAAGTACAGCGGAGAGGATGTAAAATTGTTAAAGAATAAATCGTCGAAATTATATGACAAAAGGTCCCCCACAAAAAATTACATTAATATACATAAACAAGGGTGAAATAAAATAGGTGTCACAAACATGAGTGTATCTTCAACAAACTGGAGAAAATTCTGTCAACATCAGTTGTGAACAAGACATATACCAGTGCAGACAAAGTCGTTTACTGTATGTTTGGAACGAGGAATGGACGAAGAGGAGTGGGGGGGGGTTTCAAATAAAGAGAAGTTTTGGAGACGAGAGCTTAACGTCGAGTAAGTAAAATCAATTAGTAGAAATAAAATTACAACTCAATAGTAAACATTTACATTCTTAAATACTTTCTTAGATGAAATCCACATGTCACATACGGTCTTACTGAAACCGTTCAGGTCTGCGTCGAGGAGTGCCGGTTTCCGGGAATAAACTTAGATTCGACAACCACTTACTTCTGGATTCTTTGGACTCGAGTCGCACGGATTAACGGATTTTCTTTGAGGTACTCTTTTTTTTTACATAATATCGGCCAACTAGAATAAAGAAACTATTAAGTTTTCTTAGAAGTTCTTTATACACCTGAAGAGGGAATCTAAGAACTTTACACTAGTGCCCTGTGTTAACAGTAAACCGTGTACGGGTCTTTATGTGTAGAAACGTACTCCGTGGACCTGTATACACCGTCCAGACCATCTTAGTCCGATTAATTGTTGTGTCCGAATTTGTCCGTGGAGTAGACCGTCACGTCAATCAACGGACTACCACGAGTCGCCCTAACCCATCACGAAAAATAAAAAGATAGGATTACCAGACGACGGGTGGATTAAAACGGAATAACAGTCAGTGATGAATGGCGTCGAACCCCGGGAGGGTCCTCCGATTTAATAATAGTTTCCTAATCCCTCTACATCGGAACGTCGAGACTGTAAAGACTAATGAACAGATACGGTCTTGTGATTAATCGACACTGATTAATTCTTTTTACAAGGACGGTATCTTTTGGTAAATTTTCTTGATTCTTCATCCTTTCGTTAAGTTTTCGACTCGTCACGAGTCTAAACGACTACGAGAAATCTAAAGGTGGTCTCGGAATTGAGTGGAAATTAACACGAGTCTTAAATTTTTTTTTTTTTTTTTTTTGAGTGAACACTTGACTAGACTCCAAAAACGAACTTGTCCTCTTTTTTTTTAACCCCAACTAGTGAATTTTAGTGAAGTGATACCATTTTGAGAGAGACTACTTACCTTCTACAGTTTTGAACGTAAAAGGAGTTCTTTAAAAAGATTTGTAGTTTACGTATTTACACATAAACGAAAGTAAGTGGGTTCGGTCACTGTCATTGAATTATCAGTACCTTCTTTAGTCTTATAAGGGTGAGGACTAAAATAGTTTCTATCAACTTTATTAATGTTCGTTGTACAACTCGTCAAGTTTTCAATAAGTCATAACTAACGAACGACGAAAGTGTACCTACTACCAGACCTTTGAGAACGAAGAGGTGTGTCTCGGACCGAAAGGGAGCCACCGAAACGTACGAACGTGACGTCGACCGATGGTCACTGAATAATTACTTTGATGGGTCCCGAGGGGACTCTGATCGGTAGAGGTAGTCAACCGGTCACACTACAAAAGTATTTTTGCTACCGATGGTAAGAGGAATAGAAGTTTGGGTTGAAGTATTCGTTTACTGTGTACCGAAATTTCGGTAAAAGACACCAACGAAAAACTAGAGGAAATAGTTTGTACGGGAGACGTTCGGAGGGGACGTCGGAATGGATGTGTCAACCACGGTAAGTGTTCACTCGTGTCCTCACCGCCGGTCTTACGGTGGTAACTGATTCAGGTAGATCTTTGTGTAAGACACAGTCCTTCGTCGACAACATCATTTGGTTGTAGTAACACCGTTTTGCCCCACAAACAATTTGAAGAACTTTCCTTTGATATATTTGTTAAAAGTGTCCATGAATGGATTTGAGTTCTCGGGAGTTAAAGAACTAGAGTCGGGTCGGGATGTATTCTGTGGTAGATTTAAAGTGAGAGAATTTTACCCGTTTTACAAAATAAACTTTATTTCGTTCAAGATTAGGAATGGAGTGGATGTAAAAAGTACGACAAAAATTCGGGTAAAGGGGAAAAGAAAAGTCACCTCTTGTTTTTCGTCCATCGGTCGTAGAGATCCCTTATTAGGAAGGATATATACTTCTTACAATCATTCTGTGGACAGTAGAAACAGATGAGGTCCTATATATTAGGGACAAACGAGATGAAGAGTAGTATCCGGGGAAAAGATCGGGAAATTAGAAACCCCCCGACAGGAAACTTCGAAGAGTTTTACGAGACACAGTACGAATCCGAAACTCTCAGTCCTTAAGCAACAACAACAAGTCAGTGATTCAGCACAGACTGAGAAACGCTGGGGTACCTGATATCGTGGTGTCCGAAGGGACAGGAAGTGGCAGAGGGTCTTCGAATGAGTTTGAGTACAGGTAGTTCAGGCACTACGGTAGGTTGGTAACGCAGAAGACGGTGGGGGAAGAGGAGGACGGAAGTTGGAAAGGGTCGTCGTCCCAGAAAAGGTCACTCAGTCAAGAAACGTAGTCCACCGGATTCATAACCTCGAAGTCGAAGTCGTAGTCAGGAAGGTTACTTATAAGTCTTGACTAAAGGAAATCTTCACTGACCAAACTAGAGGAACATCAGGTCCCCTGAGAGGTCTCAGAAGAAGTTGTGTGTCAAGTTTTCGTAGTCAAGAAACCGCGAGTCGGAAGAAATATCAGGTTGAGTGTAGGTATGTACTGACGACCTTTTTGGTATCGAAATTGATCTGTCCGGAAACAGTCATTTCACTATAGAGACGAAAAATTATATGACAGATACAAACAGTATAGAAAAGAGGGTTCCTCGTTCACAGAAAATTAAAGTGTAGATATCAGTGGTAGACGTCACTAAAACCTCGGGTTGTTTTATTTCAGACAATGAAAGGTAACAAAGGGGAAGATAAACGGTCTTTATCCTATATCATAAACTTACACCGACATGTGTAAGGATAAATATGTAAGAGTACCTTTAAAAAGGGTGTGAACGAGATGACTAGGAGTATTTAATCGAGGTATATGAGCGGTGTAAAGAACAACTGAAAGGGGAATCAAGACCGAAAGGACCACCGAATCTACCATTTCACAGACGGACGTTGCACCCTCTGGACCCAAGCTAGGAACCTAGTCCTTCTAGGGGACCTCTTCCTTTACCGTTGGGTGAGGTCATGAGAACGGACCTTTTAGGGTACTTGACTCTTCGGACCATCCAATGTCAGGTACCCCAGCGTTTCTCAGCTTGTGTTGACTCGCTGAAGTAAAAGGAAAGGAAAGAAGAATCAATGACAGATATAATATGTGTATTTTACATACAAATAATTACAGTTTACAAGTAGGTAAACTACAAAACCCATATATTCTAGATCTTTTGTTTAGGTTAACTGGAAAGTTAACCCTACACATTCTTTACCACCATTTATAACTCTGACTTTCCAATTCGCATCTCTAAAGGGACCACCAGGTCACCAATTCTGAGGTGTGAACGTTACGTTTACCGTGTCCAAGTCAGGAACCAATCCCTAACTTGTAGGGTGTACGAGGTGTCGGTTTTTTTAAATTTTCCAATCCGTAACCAAAACAGGGTGTAGCAACTCATAGAGACAGTGTTACTGAGTCATCCTAAGATTAATTTCATCCTTTAGTTTTAGGGAAAATAATAAAACAGTATGTTGATCACAAATGAAAGAGTTTCGGTGTGTGACGATCTCCGACTCTTATGTCACAATCCATTCTATCTGGTTCAAGGACGAGATTATTCCCTTGAATGTAAGAATACCAGTTTACCAGAAAACTTTTTCAATTGAAGATGTAATTTTACAAAGTGTAAAAGTCGATGACTTATCTGTAACAACCGAAAAAAAAAAAAAGTTTATCATATGACACCTCTTAATTTTAACTCTTTCGAAAGTTTATTTATCACTCATAGAAACTGAACAAAAATAAAGAGAGACAACGTTCACCTACTAACCTTTGGACGGTCCTACATCTCGACTAAGTTGTCAACATGGATCCGGATCTCGAACGTTATAGTTTACGGTACTGTCACGTTGTTCCCGTGTGAGAGGGAGAGATGGGACGTCTCCAAGAGACGACTTTTTGGTCCGAAGACGGTGGAGGGTCCTCCCGGGAAGTACAAGTGAGTCTGAGTTCAGACTCAGTGTCACGGTGTCGTACCACCAAGAGACGGAAAAAATATGTGGAGAGTGTTCTGGTCGTTCGTGACTTCCGTGGGCCCTGTACAGGAAATAACCACTTTTGAGTGTTCCGTCGTAACTGCGAGGTGTGATCCATCGGGGTGTCGGAAACTATGGGAGGTACTTGTCGATGATTATGGGGACTCGTATACGGTCTTTCCAACAAGCGACGTACGTACTGTCTGAGACTTTTTGGTCAGACCTCGACTCGTGTAGTTGGAGACTCGTGTATATTACAGTAGTATAGAAACACACATTCTTACATATACAACACAACAACAGAAAGTCAACGATTCAACACAGACTGAGAAACACTAGGGTACTTGACGTCGTGAGGTCTGAAGGGACAGGAAGTGATGGAGGACCTCAAAAGAGTTTGAGTACAGGTAACTCAGTCACTACGGTACGTTGGCAGAGTAGGAGAAAGCAGAGGGAGAGGAGGACGGAAGTTAGAAAGGGTCGTCGTCCCAGAAAAGGTTACTCAACCGAGAAGTATAGTCCACCGGTTTAATAACCTCGAAGTCGTAGTCAAGAAGGTCACTTCACAACTAAAGGATATACACCTATGAGAATATACATGGATCCGTACCCCCTCAAGTAATCAAATGTCATGAAAGAGGAAATGAATCAAGTAGTAGATGTTACTTTAATCTGACAGTGTAAAAGTCAAGACAAAATCAGCACACAATTTAAAGTAATCGGTTAACGTCAACAAATGAAAAACCACTACGGACGTTGAAATCGTAAGTAATTTAATAAGACGATAATTACTTTACAAAGTAAGTTCAGTCGTCAAGGAGACCGAGACTATAATAGGAAACAGATAACTTTTCGACGGGACGGTGATAATATACGTGCTGTCAAACATAGAGGTTTGTAAAATTTTCGTAAGTCAGGGAGTTTTTTGCACATTGTGTACAATACACGACCTGTAAGACGATTCCCGATCCCTATAATTCGTTTTCTGAGCCAAAGACGGAATACCTATGAGTATAGGATAACTCCGTCTATATCTCGTGTAACACGTCATAAAGATGTCTGTGTACATGTCTCTAAATCTCCGTCTTTTATGTCCTCGAAGATTAAGATGGACCATTCTCTATCACAACCGAAGTATCTTTTTTACTACCAACTGGTCTCAGAAGTTACAGTACTTAGACCGGTTACTTTACATGCACCCCTATTTTCAGGGTTCTCTCCCTAACTGAATGGGTTTTGAACATCTATATCTCTTTGGGTCATAGATGGTCTGGTCGTCTAGTGAGTAAAGGACACTCTCACGTGGTACTCAGTCTTTGTCTCCCTATTGACAAATGAAGACAGGGATGTTGTGAGACCTTTTCCTGGAAACCTTATTAATAAGGGATAAAAAATATTCCTTTGACTTCGTTTTTCTGACCGATTGGTAAGTAAGAGTCTGACTCCAAAATAGAGTTTGAACATGGTAAGTTATCTTTAACGTCCTCAGATTAAATAAAAATAGGTCTAGGATGTAATAACTAAATTTACGTTATAACTGGTTTGAAAATATATATCATGAGTTTTACTCAGTGACTTGGTTCACTTGTCCAGAATACGGGTTTATTTAGTAAGTGTCAGATACAGACGTAGGGTTTGATCATGTGTATGACAACATTGACCCAACTGGTGACACAAGTCGGTTTGGTAACTAATCAGTTTTCTAATCGGGTTGGTCATACGTAAGGTAGTAAACAGTAATTCATCCCCTCCCCCTTTGTTGACTATTAGACTTTAAAAGTGAAACATTAGGGACCAGCAAAATCGTGGTCCTTCTCTGGGCGTCTTATTTAAATGTTTCCGTGAACGGACGAACTACTATTGCTTATTACTTATCATAACTAAAATTACGAGAAACACTTCACACTACTATCTATCCGATCAAATCATTATAATGAAAGTCCTATAAAACCCTCTTTCCTTTAAACCTCAATTATTTTATCTCTACTCACCTTTTTTCGAACACGTTGGGGGTCAAAGACCTTGAATGGGATAATATATTGAATGGGACAAAGTACTAACTTCTCCTAACTTACGTAGACCTTCGTAGAATCAATAATGTAAGTGCGTAAAATTTTTTCTTACCTTTTTTCATGACTTGAAGTTCTCATCCTTTTTACAAAGTAGTAAGTTGTTCGTAAATAATCCATGGCTGATATACGGTTTGGAGGGTGCAATCGTGAAGAATGTGAAAGAGGACGAATTGTCTGTGGTATCACGAGTACTTGAGACGAAACGTCAGAAGGAGTATCTTGATTTTTTTACTTTTAGCGGGATTTTCACTCAAATAACTTGTGCCTTCCTCTTTTTCGTACTTAGTTCAAGATACAAGACATAAAATTTTTATTCTTTTGACATGTATATCTAGCTTAGGGAAGTACTTACTTGATCCTAGAAGAAAGGTGTAACGAAACAAAACAACGTCACTTTTTTCTAAAGAGTCATAGAGATTCAAAATCTCATATACCGTGAAATATTCGTAATCTCATATACCGTGAATTCCTCTTTTGTACACCCTTTACGTATCGTGTTCTTGGTCAACCAATCAATAGGATTCCGTCAGACCAAGAAGTTTTTTAAATAATATAACACATTAATGTAACAGGCCACATGTTTATGGAAACCTTTATATCTAATGTAATTGAACATTCTTTTACATTACCTGAAGAAACCTTGTTATTCGAAGAGGATATAATAAAGCATCAGGACGTAATATTGGTACTCCCTCGTGGTCCTTACTATCTCGGTAAAAGAATCAACAGACGATGTTTATGGTTTGACAAGACTTTTTTAGTCTCTGAAGGAACTACTTTGTGACAAAGCATCTTTCTTTACCTTATTGGATCATCAGTACTCGTGTCTGAAACCTCGTATCTATATTCTACTTAGAATTGGGACGGTGAATATATTTGAATTCTTTCATTTAATAAATTAGATTTGAGTCAAAAGATGGAGACACTCGAGTCAAAGGTACGTTTTACTTTTATTCTTGGTAGAGTAGTGCCAACCATATTCTTAGTTTACTTTTAACTTGACTACGCGAACTTGAAGGGTACCTCCATAATTTTTTTTTTTTTGTCTATGAAAATATCAGTCTAATAATATATTATATATTATATCCATCGTAATAATTATATTTTAGTATCATTATTACGGAGTGTCAAGAATTATTTAAGGTAAGTAATAAGAAATATGAAATAACAAAGTAAAAATATCTTATGGATAAGAAGTAATTTTCCGGTTTTACTTATTTAAATTTTGTTTTATTGTAGATTATCTTTGTAGATATTAGGATCTGAACGTATAAACCTACTTGTTTCGATATAAATTCGTCGTAAAAAATTTTTTCTGTTAAACCGAAAAGAGAAGTCAAACAAAAATCCTCTTAGTGTTCGATATAACAAAGATTAGTACGGGAAAGGAAACTATCAGTTTAGATTAGAGTTTCATAAAGACCTCTCATATTCTTAGAATAACATTTCGATCTAAGTAGAGTCGACGGGAAGTATACGGTCTACTCTTTTGACTCCGTATGTCTTTCGTTCTCCGAGTCAGGTCACTTACCATCGGAATGTGCCGAGGACCCATGAGTCGGGGGCTTCGAAGACCCAACTACTACAGGAAGAGACCACACAAGTGCTGGTCGGGAGCCGACGACTCAGGAGGACGTACGGAGACCCAGGTCGACCAACTATCTACATCTGACCCAACTTGTGAAGGACATAAGATTTGCATTATCTGACCAAAGTCAAAAGGAATTTATATCGGGATTAGGATAAGGTTTGGTTGTTTTTTAGGTGTGAAATCTTGAAAGTTTTACGACACAAAACTCCTAGACAAAACATCTTAGTTTATATTAACAAAGACCCCCTACGGAACTCATCACCCCCCTTCCTACCTTAATAATGTAGTTTTCATGTAAAATCACAATTCTTTACTCTTCACTCACTGGTGTTTAAATTAATACAGTTTGTCTACATGACACCTGGTTTCCTTGTGAGGTACATATTTCTTCGTAAATATAAATGAAAAATTACATGACCACTTTCACATAAGTGAAAAGATTTATAAAACATCGGGAGATTTCGGCGTTGTACTAGAATTTCCTACGAAATATAAATAGTCTAAAAAGTTTTGGAAGTGGAAAAGTTTTGACAATAAACAAGAAAATAAGTTAAGTAGAACTGTAAATTCTCCATGTATGAAGGAGTCTACTCTAAAAGATCTACCATAAAGTAAAGTTGTGTCACTGAACTGACATTATTTTTGTCTGTCGAAGAGAACTTTATTTACTTCTTTATGTATGTATGACACCTTTAAATCGGTAAGGTATAGACCCCCGTGATTTTCATAACCAACACCCAAAAAATACAAAAAAAAAAAAAGACAACAAGTGGATAACTCTACTCTGATCGACCTCTTCTTACTTTTATATAGTTGATCAACATGGTTAAGTATTAGTTATTTTTTCGATTTGCGAATTCGTCTTTTATCTAGTGTCTAAACAAGGGGTCGTTTCGTCAATAAAAATGGGTCGGTAGTAGTAGTCTTCGGCGTAATACTGTTTACTAAACGAGCTTCGGCACCATTATGTATCTGGGATACCCCAGGACACTAAGTCTAAATCCTTATAGTCGGGGTCTCCCAGACTTCTGTAACACGTAATCATGCATAACTCTGGAGTAAGGTCCACCGTTCGCCGACCTGAAAGAATTTTTCTTTTTATATATTTTGAAGGTTTTATTTCTATCTCACGAACAAAGGTCCGTTCGTCACAATATAACGTAACTTAGGGGAACGGAGGTTTACAATATTTAATCCGTCTTTTCCCTCGGCACGTATAAATTATATAAACAAAACATAAAGGTGATCAGTTCCCTTATTACTTTAAGGAATTGATGAAGAGAAATTGAACGTACTTCTTTCGTGCCACACAACGATTTAGAGAAAAGTTGGTCGTGACGGCTCTTTGTTGAAATTAGGAACAATCTTTTAACGGCTCAGACCCTGACTGTTTCTCGAGTACGAACAAGGTAACAATCACGAGGGGCCGGGGTTCTCGTCGCGGGAAATGTCGACGCACCTAGGGCGGGCCGAGTCGACGTGATAAATCCTCTGCTCCAAACAGTTAAAGATAACTGTTACCTCTCTCAAAAAGTCCCGGACATCGTCACGACTGTGTCAACCCCTAGTTACGGTCGGTAAGTCTTACGTGGGAGAAAGTAACGAAACCAAACAATTAAGTTCTGATTTCCAGGTGACTCCCCCAAGTCCCACAAATTCTTTCGACTACTTGACAAATTCTTTCGACTACTTGACGTTCGCAAATATCGGGACCACACCGTTAAAGGTATCAGTCACCGTTGAGGACCGTGATTCCCTCGACACAGGAACAACTGGGAGAACAATAATTTTTACGTGTTCACGACGCGAAGAGTTATAAAGTTGTGAGAAAGTAACAGTTATGGTGGAAGACTCGGGAAGTCGAACAACGAACGAGATTTCTAGAAGAATCTAACCCAAACTTTTGAAGTGGAATTTGTGATCTAATCTGACTACAAGACAAAAGGCACGAGGACAACTAAACAACTTGGAAGGGTCCCGACCTTTCGTTCATCGTCGAACTACCCCTCTGCCCGGCGATTATACTAAATGGTCAGATGTCAGTACGTGTTATTCACACTTATTTATGTCCCCAGAGTGTCTCAGTTGGGATCGGAAAGGAAAAGAAAATAAAAACGAAATTTTCTCTATAGAGTTCTTTTACTTCACTCATTACGTACGGGAATGTCCTCAACTTACTTGGTGTTTTTCTTTTTTTTTTGTGTGTATAAAAAACAATTTCACCATCCGACGACCGTACCTAACTACCTCCTTTTTCTTTTTTTCTCACGTCTTATATGTGAATGACGAAATAAGGATTCATCTGGTTCGTCTCTTATTCGTCATTACGGTATGGGTACTGAACTCACGTTCGAGGTCGCGGGGAAGCAACAGTAGGGGACTTCCCTTTTCACTTATCAGTTGGTTGAACGAAATATTTTAATTGAAAAGGTTTGACTTTCGTGTAAACGATTGTCAGTGTGAAGTGACGTGTAAGTGGGGAAAGCTTAAAAAAAAGAAACAAAACCCCCTAACCAAACGAAACCATCTCGCCCACCCACCGACTCCCCTTACTTCGATTGAATAAAACTTAAAAAACTTAAAAAAGAGTTTTACTTTTTTTACCCTGGATGGTAGGAGGTGGGTTTTCTTCTTGTAAAGATAAGGTCGAGGTCTTTATCCCTTTACGATGACTGTAGACAAAACAAACCACCAAAATAAAAAAACCACACACACACACACAAAGTCGTATATGTTCTTTCTTCGTCAGGATCACTCCAAAAAAAAAACCAAACAATCGAATAAGAAGTATTGTGGTATTTGAGATTCAATTCGACGAATAAAAAGAAGTGAACGAACGAAAGAGACTTCAAGAAGTTTTACGAAACTGAACCCTTAATTTTAATGTGTACTAATCACCTACTTTATTAAAGGGAATATCTTACAAGGAACATCTTATTAAACAAACGGAAATTTCGTTCTACTACTATTTCACCGAATTCGTAAAATAATTGTAATTAAGAAAAAGAGACTAAAATATCAATTGAAATCTATAAACTAAAGGTTTAACAAGAAATTTTAATGTTAAAACCGTAACACAATGTCTTCAATATAATTATTATTCAAAGACACAATATAATCTACAGGAAAGTTAATAGTGAATTAGTATTCATAGTAAGTGTACATTATCTTTTTACTTCAATGTAATTAAAATTTAATAGACACCTAAAAAATTCTTGTATTCTACGTATTCCTCATTAAAATTCTTTCATAAAAGTAAATAGAGTTTAAGTATGTTGGATGGTGTGTATATCATTGAAATATCAGATTGTCGGTCTAATAACGCATACAATATTTGAATCATGTTATATAGTATAAACAGGGGGTTGATTTAATGGAGAACTTCTTCGTGATATTAAATTCTCAGTATTGGTAAAGCCGATGTAAAATCGAAAGTTCCATGAACCTCTCTCCTCAGCTCCATTCCCAAAATACAATGAAGTCATATGAGTATAAGTTATAGTAGTTATGGACACTCACAAACGAACGTAATTTTATCTTGAATTCTTCAACTCCGATAGTAAATTTTATTCTTTTATCTTCTAAATTTATAGTCTATGATTAGATAATTCTAAATTATACAGTCGACTTCATGACTTAAATAATCAAATAAAAATTTCTTAAATCCTAATAGAACAAAATATTTTGAACATAGACTATGGAAATGTGTAAGACTTTCAATCCTTTCATTAGTAATCCTTTTTCGTTTTAACCCATGTACTTTTTGTAAAAAAATTTTTTAGGAATCGGGTAGAGTGTCAAATTTTTGACCTTACCAGTAAGTAGGTAAATGATAGTGTCATAAGTTATCTAGTTAATAAGTAAAAGTTTATCGAATAGAGTAAAATACGTACACACAGGTCATATGGATGGTTAATTATCTTTATTCAGACTACTTTAGAATTTGGTTAAGTAAAAATGTAATCCGAATTTGATGGTAAGGAATGTGATTTAAAACAATCTTGTACAATATTTTACGTTCAGGTCCACTTAAAGTCTGAATGTAGTGAACTCTAAAGAAAATCTTTAAACTTAAATGGCGAAATAACACCTTCTTTATATTTCTGAAAAAAGACAAACTTATGGATTGTTGTATGCGTGTACGTAAACACTAGACACCACAGTGACAAAAACATATAAGGTCGTTCCGTGTTTTAGGGAAGAGAGAGTTTTTGAGAAAACAGTGAAGGATTTACGACGTACCTGCAACTATAAAGAGTGTAATAGACTTACTTATCGTAATAAAAGAATGTCATAATGGATTTGGACCGAGACCGTATACTCATGGTTAAGGGAATTTTACAGTAGTGATTGCCGTCTAACGGAAAAGAACTTTTACCCTTGTTTTAAAGAAAAATGTTATGAGTGTCTGTAATATATCCTCGTTCTTTCATGTAATCTCCTCTTAAAGTCAAAAGGGGAGTTCTCTCAAAAGTATTTGTCTTTTGTACTTGGGAGGCTTTTGTGAACGTTTTACTTTGTCTAACAAAAGAAAATATTAAACCAGTTGACTGTACACAAAAGTATTAATAATATTCTGTGTTCTTAAGGTAGGACTATTGTAAGGAAAGATTCTAGACTTTAGAAATAAAATCCACCGAAATACGGTAGAACCGTTTATGAATTGTTGGTCATTATCTATTTCCACAAAACCCCCTAATCTCCAATCATTTGACACCTACAAAAAACGGTAGGGAGGAAATTTTACGACGAAGATCCACAACGGATGTACGTAATACCGTAGATGACTAAAAATGTATTGGATGTCTAATTACCCTTTAAAGGGAAACTTTTATTAAGTGGGTAAAAAAAGGACGACGAACCGTCAGGTAAGTGAGGGTATAATACATAAATCATGGGTAACAATGGATATTTAATGTTTCGTCCGACGATCCGACGTTTACGTTTTGATGACAAAGGGTACTTATACAACGTCGACTTTCTGACATTACAATTAAGTATATTTCTTGTCGGGCCCAGTTGAATCGTCTAAAAGATCGTTTTGTATGTTAAGACAATTGTCCTTTAATATCGTAATAACTGAAGTTCACGACTAGACACCAGTAAAACCTCACAAAGTAATGGGGGAGTAATGGTTTAGACAATTTACCTATGACGTCTCCAACAAAGGAACAAAACAAGAGGACGGAAGACGGGGGTAGGAAGAAACGTCGTTACCATGTCGTCGAGGTACTTTCAGTAGACACACACCGACCGACTATCTAATCTGGAAGTCGAAGTATAAATGGTTGACTTCTGTGAGTAGTTCTAACACTTCCATTTGTTTTACACAATTCTTCACTTAACGGGTGGTTCGATATTTCTTATTACCGTTCTATAACTGTATATTCTTTTAGTATAAATTATCTTGGTTCACCTGCATTCATGACATTTTTGTAGTGACAACCGTTACTACGTGACGACAAATAAGGTAAAAGTCACTCTGATATTTTATTTGTGTCTAAATAGCACAAAGGTGATTATTTTTCATAAAACAATGGTTCCTTAGTGTAAAATTCTATTATATGTATTTCGGGGATGGTATAAATGGATTTACATCATCCAGGTATTATTAAAACATAATTAATAGAATCAATGTCGTTACAAAAAAGGAGTATGTAAAGGAAGTATAAATAATTATATAGTAATCTTCCTAAAACTTAATATAAACGGGGATTCTGTTCCTCTTAGAGGTAATATAGGACTATACTTTCATTTTGCAACATTGACGGACTTAAGAAAACCTTCGTGTGGGGTTATACACTTTCTGCTAGTCACACTCATGACCCCTGGTGGGTATTGGTGGTTGGCTACATTAGAGTCAAGTGGTTCCGACAGAACTGAATACGAAAAGTTCTCATATGAATCCTCTCTGAAATTCTATTATAGAATAAGTGTGGAAATCTTGAGTGTACTAAAAAGTGTGGAATATTTAAGATCATCTTTACGTCTTACATGGTGTCCATATGGAAAAAGAATTTTAACTCTGTTTAAGATGTAAAACCGGTTTTTGTCTTGACACGACGACGATGACGATTCAGCGAAGTCAACACAGGTTGAGACACGTTGGGGTATCTGTCGTCGGGTGGTCCGAGGGGACAGGGACCCTAAGAGGTCCGTTCTTGTGACCTCACCCAACGGTAAAGGAAGAGGTTACGTACTTTCACTTTTCACTTTCACTTCAGCGAGTCAGCACAGATTGAGGATCGCTGGGGTACCTGACGTCGGATG
Organism: Capra ibex; assembly: GCA_006410555.1. Classification (NCBI taxonomy): domain Eukaryota; kingdom Metazoa; phylum Chordata; class Mammalia; order Artiodactyla; family Bovidae; genus Capra; species Capra ibex. Next base: position 26,863,139 of record SJYO01052474.1, read on the forward strand.
GTCCGAGGAGGTAGGTACCCTAAAAGGTCCGTTCTCATGACCCCACCCCACGGTAACGGAAGAGACTTTGTCTTGAGATTCGATAACGTTTAGTCGCCAAGACCCGACGTCAGGAATCCCAGCGTTTCTCAGTCCGTGTCGACTTGCCGATTGTGAAAGTGAAGTGAAAGTACATAAATAGACATACACACACACGGATATATAAACGTACATAGAAATACGTGTATATATGTATACATATATATAAGCATACACATACACATGTGTGTGTGCAGCAGATACGTCACCAAGACTGTTACAGTAAGGACTATATTGTAATGGTCGTAGTGGACTCTTGAATCTGTACGTTTAAGGACCCGAGGTGGGGTCTGGTTGAGTTAGTCTCACAGACACTCGCCGTGGACCGGTAGACGTGTACTTGTTCGGGAGGTCTCCTAAGACTATCTACTATTTCAAACTCTGCTTGGTAACATAGTGTAGCAATTTTCAAAATAAGTATAATTTTATAAAAGGTGGTAAGAGAACCAAGGACGTCAGAGTAATCTAACGTCTGAGAAAACATGGTATCTGTGTCTTCAATAGTATCTAATTTCATGGGTGGTTCTCCTTTCAAGATTTCAGTCTTTAACCGTTTAGACGAGTTTGTCTTGGTCTGGATACTACAGTGTCACTATCGTTAGTACTAATCAGTATTTGTCGTTCATTTTAATATCGGTAGGTCATTGAAAATATGTGATTTGTGTAAGGTAAAGTTAGTTGTTTGATGGAAACTAAATCTTGTGAAAAATGGTCCACTATAAATAAAATGTTTTTTTGACTTTTGTGTGGTGCTATACAAGTATAAACGAAATCGAGGAGATACTAAAGAAGGAACGAAGATCTTTGCACTGAACCTCTCGAAAGTTTACTTCAAACAAAAAGTATTTTCTATTAGTCTTAATAGACACAAATACAAGATTTATATACATGTACAATTCTGACGTCAGTCATTACACTGATTATAATCCTAATCGAATCCTAGTCGATTATAGGGAATTCTAGTCGGTATAAAAGTTCGCTTATAGACGACATAAGTCCTACAGTCTTTAATGCTTGAGTCCACTGACTATAATCAACTATCCAACCATTCGAGAACAAAAATCTTATTCTTAGACGTACAAAATAATTGGGTAGTAAAAAAGAAAGTTTCAGCAAGGAAAAGATTACAAGTGATCAGTAAGTGTATCAATCGTCCTTTTTACTAATTATTAAAACAATTAATGTCCCACTGTAAAGGCAAAATAAGATTCAGTTAGGTAGAACAAAAATTAGAATAAAATTACATCACAAGTAATACCGATGGTCGTTAGTTCTGACTATTTATACTTTAATTTAAAGTACATATATACAAACTGAAAGGTCCAAAATAAAAAGTGTTCGTCCGGGGATTTGAGTCAGTTATGAAAGAACCCGACTACGTAAATTAGTTCAGGATCACAAAATAAATTATTAATTTTCACCAATAAAAATGTTACTTTTAATCCTACTTAATTAAATCACAAGATTAAAAAAAAAAGATGAAACTTATATTCGTCTGTGATCGGTTAAAGTATGTATCTAAGTAGTGAGAAACCTCGGATATGTCAATATTACAAGTAAAAGGTCACTTAAATGTGTCGACAACAATTTGTCGTGTACATATATCTCAACACGTCCGAGACTCATCCGACAGGAAGGTAGGTGTAGTGTATCTGACCTGGACGGACAATGTCGTCTCATCACGTAAGATGAGTCCTCGGGTCGATGACCTGAGATCTTAGGACCAGGAACGTTCGTGACAGTAAGAAGACACGGGTACCTCTGGGCCTACGGTAGTTTTACACATACTATTGGTTGAGACGGGGTGTTTCTGTGGATCTGTCAGTAACCAAGTAAGCACAACGAGTGATTCTTCTATGTTTAACGTTATTTTAAAAGTGTCTTCTACATCCTGATTCTTTAATTGTTTCAACATTGTAGTCTTACTAAATAAACCTCTTCCCATTTTATCTTAGGAGTTTATTTTACCGACTACCTAACGACAAGAGGGATCTCCGGTAAACTGTAAAACTTCGTCAATTGTATTTACTCGACGGAGAAAATGGTCCTCTTTTCTGTTCACTCGTCGTGGGGCGCCGTCCGTGAACAGAATTCATTCTCGGTTCGTCTGGAAGAACCGTCGGTGTCTCCTAGAGATGCACAGTTATTGTAAAATACTTAAGATTTTTTTCTCTCTAACGTTCCCAAGGACGGGACGTCAAGGGGCTTACCGAATAGTGAAGGATTATTCTTCCTTCGTCTCAGGTTAAAATATGTTTGATGTTTCGGAAATTATACCGTTTAGGTGTGATGTCGAGAGAGGGTCGGTTGAATGACTATTAATCTCACTTACATTTCTTTCGATAAGGTTATTTTATTCTTTCATCCCGAGTGTTTGAGTCATATATTAACGGTCACCTTGTTATTATGAAATAAAGTCTACAAAATAGACATCTACGTATAAAACATACGAACTATATAAAAATTGGACAATCTGACAATTTCCGAACTTGTGTTTAGAGAATACATCGTTATGGTACGTTTGATCAATGGTCTAAAAGATCTGTTTTAACCAGATTGTCAATGAAACACCCAAGACCTCATTTAATGTATTCAAAGCCACACTTTATAGTGGTATCATTATTATTCCAAATTCCCAAATCTCCCGAAGGGATCACCGTATCTTACCAAATCTTTTTCTGTCACTCCTACCATACAAAATACACAGAATTATATTTTATAATTTTAGTTTAATCTTAGCAAAACCAGTAGATTCCTTTTGTTTCCGTGGTTTGAGAAGAACGACAACTCTACGACTGGAGTCTATGTCAGGCACAGGGAGTGTCAAGTCCAATAAAAAACCTGTGCACCATCTGAAAAGTTTATACGTAAAATAAATACTGTTCTCTGATAGTGAAGACTTTACACTTACTGTGGTATCCCGTATTTAGTTTAGGATCTCCTGTTCTTCTATTTTACACTTCTATGGTTACTGGGGTGATGGAACATTACCAAGACGAGGAAGGGTCTTCAGACAAGTATCTGGTCCACACATAGGTCCCCGAATTCTACGGGAGGTAGTCGTGAAGGCGGGAGTTCACTTACTCGTGGAAGTCGAGTTGACAGACTTATAATATAAAAGGAAAATTAACACAACTCACTTTAGTCCGTAGGGTATTACAAAGTCGACAACCTCAACAATGTACCCCGGTCTTTCATGTAGTAAGGAAGAAGAAACTGAAAAAAGAAGATGATTCACGTTGGAGGTTTCTTCACTGAAAATCGTTAGTAAATCTTGTTTTTTGACCGTGTACCTATACATGCCTATGAGACCCTGTTAGGTAACTTTGGACCGACAAATAATAAGATTTAGATTGTATCCTGTCCTTTTTTTTTTTTTTTTTGAAATTTCTATAAATCGTAAAATTACCGGAACCTTTACAAAGATATCTTATTCGAGAGAAATAAATATAAAACTAGGGGGTAAGTTGATTGATGTTGAAATTTTTAGTTATTATTTTACGGTCGGAACAAATCAGTATTTTTTCAGTGAACACTTCTGTAAGAGTGAATTCCCCTTTTCATTTTACTCCTTTTAAGATATCAAATGTATAGAATTCTCGGTGTCTTTAGTCTCAACACATCAATAAAGACAACAATTCTTCGTGACATATTTGTTATTTTACCATAAACAAGATAAAGCCTGTGTGTTGTGTGGTTTATTAAATGACAAAGTGTTTTGACATTTATACGGAAAGTAATCGGGTGGTTACCTTCGAATTACGACCTTAAATCGTGAAGTGTAAGGTTCCGTTAAAGTCTTCCCGTTTTAAGAATCCCTGTAAATCCACGAGTGTCTAAAAATGGGTCATATGTATATTTATTTGAAATATTAAGTGTTTACGATTTTTACGTCTGAATAAAATCATAAATCCTAATTAGGAGAAGGGAGGTGTGTGTGGGGTTTTGGATTACGTCAAATATTTTATATAAAAACTTAGGAGTCAACTTTTTGATTCTTAAGGAAGTGTAACTTTTACATGTTTTCATAAATAGTAAAATGAAAACAATGTCCAATAAGTTTATCATTTACGACACGTCAATCGTTATAAAACCAATTTTTTTTAGAGCAAACAGTAGACTGTCAGTGTTGTAAAACTAGATGAGTCTCACTAAGATCAAACTTATCGTGATAGTCTTCAGAGAGTAAAGTAAAGGAGGGACCTTGCTGTGGATGCCCTACTGATCGTACCCGTCGATGTTAGGCTTAGGTAATCACGTGACGTGGTCCAGTAAAAACTTTACGGTTGACTCATACATATGTAAATCTGTATGTGTATATGTAGGTATCCTCGAAGGGTCCACCGTGATCACCATTTCTTGGGTAGACGACTACGTTCTCTGTATTCTCTACGTCCAAGTTAGGGACTCAGTCCTTCTCGGGACCTCCTCCTGTACCGTTGGGTGAGGTCATAAGAACGGACCTCTTAGGGTACCTATCCCCTCGGACTGTCCGATGTCAGGTAACCCAACGTCTCTCAGTCTGTGTTGAGTTCGTTGAATCGTGTGTACGTGCGTATATGCAGGTATGTATATTAGACATTCCCTAGATTCGTCAAAGAGAGAAGAAGTAGGTCTTTTGGATGTCCCTGAAGGCTGACGTCCCACACGACCTTCCGTGGGACTTGTCATTCTGGATACTGTGGGATGTGTCTGCAAATTGTCATCTCCTCCGATGTCGAAGACAAAGTCTTCCTCCTCCTGAAGTCCCGTAGTGTTACTTTCTGTCACTACTTCTTCTTCTTCCGACTACTGTGCGTCGAGACGTCTTCCTTCCTCCTGGAACTGAAATAAAACATGGACAAGAACATTAATGTAACTAACAAACCTGGTTTATATTTACGAACATAAAGTGCGATGTAAATTTTTCAATTACACCTTACTCTCAATTTCCTCTTTTACGTTCATAAAAAAATTTTTTTTGTCGGAAAAAAACACACATCGAACTAGATTTTACTACTGGAAACCGACCGAGACACTAACCTTGTGCTTAGAAAAAAAACTTCTTCTAAACTGAAAACAAAAGACATTATTGTAGTTTCAGTACAGGACACAACACTTCACTCTATACATAAAGAGTACTATGTTGTAACACTCTTATTCGGTGAAGATTAGTGACACGGTCAGGGTAGCATGCATGGGAACAATTTTGCCACACATGAACTGTCAAATAGTAAATACACGTTCCAAACACAGGATCAATTAAATGGCAACACTACACATTGGAACCAAGAATCGTGAGGTTTAACCAGACCCGAATTTCCTAGTGGTTTGGATTTATATCTGATCTAATAGGTTACCCGAACACAGAACAAGGTAAGACTTATACAGAAGAAAGTTCATAATTTTTTTAGAGTCTCACACCCATTATTTACACGACGGAAGTTGTACGATACAAGATGAAGAGTCGTATTGTCGAACGTCCGTTATCTTCAGACGAACCAGGATTGGTGGAGACATAAATAATCCCAATATATCTAATTTACGTCATTTTTTTTACAATCGTCATGATATTTGTAGAGTTCTCAAACCGAGACACAAAAATAAAACAAATAAATATTAGTTTACTCATACTCTATAATTGTGAGGAAAGGTGGATCATCCGTGACGACGATTCAGTGAAGTCAGCACAGACTGAGACACGCTCGGGTGTCTGTCGTCGGGTGGTCCGAGGGGGCAGGGACTCTAAGAGGTCCGTTGTTGTGACCTCACCCAACGGTAGAGGAAGAGATTACGTACTTTCACTTTTCACTTTCACTTCAGCGAGTCAACATAGACTGAGAATCGCTGGGGTGCCTGACGTCGGATGTTCCGAGGAGGTAGGTACCCTAAAAGGTCCGCTCTCATGACCTCACCCCGCGGTTTCTTGATCGATGATACTGTCGTGTAAAGGTATCGTTTCTATGACAACTGACGTATGAGTATATAATACATGATGATCAATTGTAATAGTCAATCACAATTATTACTCATTATGATCTTTACGTTTATTACAATTGATCGTTAACTGTAAATTAATTGTAAAAAAAGAAGGAGGTTTTCTAAAAGACCGATATTAAAACTTAATGATAAATAGAAACTTAAAAAAAAAAGTTTTTATACAGTCGTAAGTAAGTATTCATTAAAGATTTAAAAAGAATTAACAATAAATAAATAAACCCGACGTACCATAGGTGCACCCTAGAATCAAGGGGTTGGTCCCTAGTTTGGATGTAGGGAACGTCACCTTTCGTGTCACAGAATTGGTGACATGGTGGTCCCTTCAGGGGTATTTATTAAAAATTTACTTCATTCAATTACGTCTTATTCACTTCCATGAGGACTTGAACACATTTGTATTAAAGACTTCGTAATCTTCACTTTGTTGAAGAACCGAGAGGTGTAAATAAGAGCACGGACTGGATCTGATCCGGTGTCAATTTTATGACATTTTATAACATAAACAAGTCACGACCCAGGATCCCCATCCTCTGGGATATGATGTTCTTATTGTCCTGTCCCTTAAAGAAGGGGAAAGGACCTAATCTCTGGGTGAGACACAACTGTCCGTCAGACAGAACCTTATGACAGGAAAGGAAAGAACAGACGGTAGTGTGGTTATGATAGGAAAAAAGTTCAGGAACTGACAGGTCAGAACGATGGGAGTTTAAGGGTCACCATGGGAGGGGTCCCATCGAGACGTGTCGAGTTTAACGAGAGATGAACCTTTAATGAGTGTGAAGAAAAGGAAATACAGTTTACGGACAAAGAAACTGTGTCGAACAAACAACAAATCAACGATTCAGACCATTTGTTAGATGGACGCTTCGTTCTCTGCCCCTAAGCTAGGGACCCACCCCTTGTAGGGGACTGCCCAATGTCAGGATTCCCAACGTTCCTCAGCTTGCACTGATTCGTGTGTGTCAACGATTCGGAACAGGTTGAGGAACACTGGGGCACCTGACGTCGGGTGGTCCAAGGAGACAGGTCCCCTAAAGGGTCCGTTCTTATGACCTCACCCAACGGTAAAGGAAGAGGTCCCCTAGAAGGGCTGGGTCCCTATTTTGGGTTCAGAGACCGTAACCGTCTGTCCAAGAAATGGAGACTCGATGGTCCGTTTAGGAACTGTATCGTATAGATTCTCATTAACCATGTAAAACAGGATTTTACTTATTAACTACTGGGGTGAGAGAATCGGTATATATATAAGTTCCCTGATAGATCGACCATCTTAAGTCTTTATTTCCCCTTTCGTACACAACATCCCCTTTCTTTAATCAACCCTGGTCCTCCCAGAGTGACGACTGGACTGGATACAGTGGAAGAAACGACCAGTGATCGGAAGAAACGACCAGTCGGAGAACATCGAAGAGAGGTTAAACCCATAAGAAGGGAACATGTGGGTCCTCTAAAGACTTTCAAAGGAGGGGTTGAGGTCAGAGGTGACCGAACGTGTCTCTCCTGTTGTCAGTTTCCGTCCATCACCTCTACGAGTGCCAAAATACCAAAATACTCCTGACACACCTGAGTGGAAACTCGGTGTCCTTCCACAAACCTTTCTTTAAATATTTCAATGGGACTTTTTCTTACTTTTCAATAAAAACCCAAAAACGGGTCTTTACGAGAAGTTATATTGACGTTTAACGAACTTTATTGAATTATATAATAACAAGTAACCACACACATTGACACTTCCACTTACGGTTTCGTAGACAGATAATTTTCCTTCGGTTCACAACAAAAAAAAAAATTAATTCTTGAATTAACTTTTAGATTGTTTACATCGTGTTAAAAACTTTACTTTTATTAAAAATTGAATTTTCCTTAGAGAGATGGAAGGATTTGCAGAACTCTTTCCCGCCCCCCGCCCCTCCCCCCTGGAAGAAACCTATCAAACCACTGACAATGTCCTCTTTTATTTATTATGTCAGATTATAGTTCGGCCTTACCCAAACAATTTATTGTGTAGATGTCCCTTTCAAAGAGATTCGTGAACAACCTCTTTTTATTATTATTACGGAAAAAGGGCCTTTCCCTTTCTTGGTGTGTCTCGAATTACCTTTGGAGCGTCGAGGTCGACACCCAGCAGGAACATAAGTGCCTAAAAAGGTGAACTTAAGGGAAATCAAGAACAAGTAACAGGGAGCGAGACCTCTTTCCTAAAGGACGATGAAAACGTTATTCGCGCGCCCGTTTCGCTGAGACCCGAGGGCGGCGCGGGGGTCCCCGTGTCGGCCAGACCGGGGCGCCGCTGACGCCCACTCCCCCAGGGACTCGAGGTCCTTCCACGGGAATCACCCTTTCGCCGGTGAGTCGGTAGCGGTGAGGACCTGGGACTTTGGGGAAGGGAGACGGCTCTCTCCCCGTGCGGGCGTCGGTGGGGCGCTTCCGGGCGCCTCTGGGGTCCGGGCCCTGAGGCCCGCGTGGGCCGGAGGGCCTCCGGGAAGGCGGTGCGGAAACCATTTTCCGGGCTACCTTCTTTAATCTCGTTCTCGAGCTAGCGAAAATAAAGAAGGAGGGCTGTGTCTTCTACCTTTAAAGGGCCAGACCTAGGGATTTCCCTCCACTATCTAGCTACAAGGGCTCTCGACAAGTGCACGGCGATCGTCTCGCCGCCGAGAGGCCGTCTAGCGCATCAGTCAGCCGGGGCCTCGGAGACGCGAGCGGGAAGGGGCGTAGGGGGCGGGCCGGCTGCTGGGAGGTGGGTAGGGTGGCGGCGCCCGAGTCGGGCCTCGAGGCTCCAGATCACACACCCCCAAGCCTTCCCACCCCGACTCAGGAGTGCAGCGGGGAAGGGGCCACGACACGTCCCTCTGCGGCACCCGCCCCCAGCGGAAAAGGGAAGTTCATGCTGAGAGACCTGGCCGTTCTTCGAAAGCCTTTCCGGCTGCCGAGTGAACCTGGGCCATAAAGCGACGTCTACCTCAGTTCGGATCCCCGGACCGTCTGCGTTTCTCCTCGCGCCATCTGGGGTCGTCGTCCCTGTCGAGGCTTCACGGGGTTAAGGTTTGACCCTGGGGTGGGGGTGGGCGCGGGTCCAAACCCGACCTTCTACGACGCCCCGCGTGGACGGAAGTAGAGACATTCCGACTTCATTCTGTGAAAGTCCCTTGTCTTCGCGTTTCGAGACTCCTGACCCAAGAGGTCTTCAGTGTTCCTGCCAGTTGGTGTCGGAGATAGCCTCACGTCTCACACTCATACATGGATCTCTTTCCTTCGATCCGTTGTTACGCTGCACAAAGGGGGTCCACTTTTTCTAGGGCCACATTTCTTGATGGGTCTTCGCTTACGTGCACTGTGTCGAAAGTCAAGTCAAGTCAAGTCAGTGAGTCAGCACAGACTGAGAAACGCTGGGGTACTTAGTGTCGTCGGTCCGGAGGAACAAGTAGTGGTAGAGTGCCTCAAGTGAGTCTGAGTGCAGGTAGCTCAGTCACTACGGTAGGTCGGTAGAGTAGGAGACAGTAGGGGAAGAGGAGGACGGGGGTTAGGGAGGGTCGTAGTCTCAGAAAAGGTTACTCAGTTGAGAAGAGTACTCCACCGGTTTCATGACCTCAAAGTCGAAATCGTAGTAAGGAAGGTTTCTTTAGGGTCCCAACTAGAGGAAGTCTTACCTGACCAACCTAGAGGAACGTCAGGTTCCCTGAGAGTTCTCAGAAGAGGTTGTGGTGTCAAGTTTTCGTAGTTAAGAAGCCGGGAGTCGGAAGAAGTGTCAGCTGGAGAGTGTAGGTATATACTGGTGTCCTTTTTGGCATCGGAACTGATCTGCCTGGAATCAGCATTTCGATCTTTTTGGACCCAAACTTAGGGTTGTCGATGTGCAACAGGGGAGCAGACTCTAGAACAGGAATCCGTTCAATGAATTTGAGAGACATTTCTTCCACTAACACTCTCAATCTCTGCACATTCGTCAACACCGGTAACCAAAAAAAAAAAATAAATAAAGAAAAAACCGGTATGGTGCCCCGTACACCCTAGAATAAAGGGACTGCCCCCTAACTTGGGGCAGGGTGACGTCACTTTCACGTCTCAGAGTTGTCTGCCTGACGGTCCTTTCAGGGGACAATTGATAAAGACTTACATCCCCACCTAAGTCTTCTTTAACATCCTCCAGTCGGAGACGGTTATATGTGCTGGTGAGAGGGTGTTAGGTCAAGGAGGCCCAACCGAGTCCCAGGAAGATCTAGTGTCAGTAGAACCGCCTGGAAATCGGGACAGGGACCGTACAGGCACCTGACCGATCTTGACAGGTCAAGGTCCCAATAAATATACCGGTCGGACCACCTTCCCCTCCTCTGTCCCACCCAGTTGAGCTAACAGAGGTTTCTCGCGGTCGTAAGGAGTCGGAACGACAACCCTCCCCTCCGGCGACCTCTGCACAGAACCCCAGGTGTACCCATATAACAATCGGTTCCGGAGGCTTGACATGCCAAGACTAGAACCCCACAGTTTGGTGTTCGCTTCTTAGGGTCCGGAGCCGGACACGGGTCATCCAACTCAAGTTCTCTGAACGTTCCTGTTTAACGACAAGTAATCACAAAAGGTTTCAAATTCCTTCGATCTTACTGCAGGACTCAGTCGGGTCTTTACGAACGTGCCTTTCGCGAACCTTTTACGCTTCGTCGTGCCTCTCCGTCTCCTCCAGTTTCCGGCGGGGTTGGAGCCGGAAGTCGGAACCGTCGGTTCATATTTCCCGTCGCAACTCCTATTGGCGGTCGTGCCTCAGAACGGGCCTCGCAACTTGACTGTCGAGAACATCCGACAACCTTTTTGCGGTTATCGCACCTCTGGGACGCACCCCGCTCCCGCGCGGGTCCCAGTGTCTGGTCCTACAGGCACCACCCCCTCGGCGCTCGGGCGCCACTACGGCCCCGGTCCGTGCGCCACCGGAACTCCTCCGTCTTTGGCTAGTGAGGGGTTTCTCTTTCTAAGGTTCGGGTCAAAACACGGCCCTGATCTCGACGAATATATATAAGACCTCCCTACAAGGACTCGGGGGAGTCAGGAAATTCTATAGGACGAACGTCGAAAGACTCAATGTCTGTATCCCTTGTACTAAAATACCGGGGTGGGTGTCGAAGGGTGAGGCCTTACGATGCCACTGAAAATAGAGGGGATGAAACGTAAAATATAATTTCAATCGAAATAAACACATGAATAAACGTCACGCTAATTTTTGATTTAGTCGGTTATTAGTATAAGATCTAAACAGACTTTAGAGGAAAACACAACAGGTAGGCAACCTAGTCGCCAAGAGACCAGGCCCTCCTTCACCTTAACTAAAGTTTGAGTTCGTGGTAGCCCGTTTCATCTGTGAGGAAGGACCCGGGACCGTGTCCGAGGAAATACCTCGGAGGTGTGACATACGTGGAAACGTTTTTGACTTTCACCACACAGTTCAAGAAAAAGATGAAACAGTTAAGGTCAAACGGAAAAAAGTGAGAAAACAATTTTATTAATAAATAAATAGATAAGTCGACGTGGCCCAGTATCAACAGTAGGTGCCTAAGAGGTCAATATCGTGGACCCGAGTCATCAACTCCGTACACCCGAATCAACGAGGGACCGTACATCCTAGAATAAAGAGGGTGGTCCCTTACCTTGGGGACGTAACAACGTTCCGTCTAAAGGATTGGTAACCTGGTGATCCCTTCAGGAACCAAACGGAAAATTGTGGTGGAGGAAAGACTGTAGGTTGACCATTGTGGAGAGAACCCACACTAACGGTTTTTCTTTTGAAATTTACGACTTCAAACAACAATTCCCATAAAAGAATTTTACGGTTCCTTCGTTTCGATTAACATTGAAGTCTTCCTCTAAAACCATCCCTCCATCTTTTTTTTAAGTAATTTTCCCCAATATAATCATTTTCCAGTCTTGAGTTGTCCTGAGCTAAAGTTTTTCAGTTTTTCACTTTGTCTCTTTACGGTCCCATCGTCGTGTAACATAGTCCCCTCCCGAAAACAATTCGTAGGGAGGGGTCGGGGGTGTATGTTTGGGTCTTGACCCATTATTAAAAAATTTGTATGTAGGTTCAACGATATAACTTCTTCGAATGAATATCAGTAAATAAGTTTGACACGTCAAAGCAATGTAACCCACTAACGATCTACACAAGAAAGTATATTAATCCTGTTAGATAGTCTTTAAACTAATTAAAATCTTTACGTATCGTCGAAGATTTCTCTACTTTAGACGGAATTAGTTTAACCCTAAAAACTTTTCGAAAACACTTTCCAATTAAGAGTGTAGATGTCTTCTTTAACAGGAGACCCCTTGAGTTCCGACCTACACCCTCTCGTCCGGGGGTTCCTATTCCTTTCAGGAGTTCCAACACTTTTTTATTAAATCGTTCATCCTAAGAAGTTCACGTAAAATCGTAAAGGTACAGATATTGGTCTTTCGTTTAGTAACTCGTCCTGTCAACAAAATTTTATATCAACAGACTTTTTGTAAACCCTTTTCAAATATCGAATTGAAAAATTGTTCCACTACCTATCGAAAAGTATACGTTTCATCAAAATAAAACTTTAGAGAAAAGTTAGAGTTTCGGAGGGTTGTTATTTCACCCGAAACTAAATCAGGGTAAAATGTCTTTTTGTTAAGTTCCGTTTCTCCTTGACGGTGGTAGGTAAGACCAATTGTTCCTCAGGTGATCGACACACCGGGAGGGGTTCGACCGTGAGGGGCCGATCCTCCGGTTTCGTCCTGCGGTTTGACCGTAGTAAATAAAGTCGGGAATTTTACAGACCCTGTGTAGCCATCCTCATGAATGTTTCTTCTTCAAAGAATCTCCCCTCCTTTCAAAGAGTTAACGTTACCGATTAACTTCTTTGATCAATATTTTCCTATCTTTCTTTGTTTCTCTTCCTTTCTCCTAATAATAAATGGGAAATACCCCGTCGTTACCCCACCCCCGTGAATCACCTCCGTCTTAAGTGACGTATGAACTTTTTCATCTACAAAAGAGGAGAATTCAAGGACGGATATGTCCAAATTGATTTTCGAGATCTTTAATTTTATTGACATTTGACGATTACCCAACCTGACTTACAATCTCTTACACCGCTTGAAACGTGTGTCCAAAACGTCTCTTTCCCCTCCGACCTTACATCTTTCCGTCTCTACCCTCTTTTTTTTTCCGGAAAGGAGAAAGATTAAAGGTTACTGTTGGTGGACCCGTTGACCCGTTCTCCCCTCGTACGGTGACGAGTGGGCGTCTGCCTGATCTGAATGGTCCGCCCTTCGTGACCCGCCTCCGTATCTGGTCAGGTTTCTCGTGGACGATTTTATTCCCTAGGGTGTTTGGAACAGGAATCCAAAAGGGAACGGAGCACAACATGTCCGTTAGTAATTCTTTTACGGAGGTCGTCCCGAGGTCTTAAACTTAAACCCACTTGAGGCCTTTGCCACTCCCTGTCCCCCCGGACCGTACGACGTCAGGAACCCCAGCGGTTCTCAGTATATGTTGAATCTCTGACTTGTCGACGTTGTTAGGGGTCACCATTTCTTAGGTGGAAGGTTACTTCCTCTACGACCTCCGTCCCCAAACTAGGGACCCAGTCCTTCTAGGGGACCTTTTTCCTTACTGATGGGTGAGGTCATAAGAACGGACCTCTTAGGGTACCTGTGTCCCCGGAACCGCCCGACGTCGGGTACCCGAGGGTTTCTCGACCTATGGTGACTCGGTGACTTGTGTGTGTAGACTCGAGTTTACGTCTTTCTTTTATTGGCTTAGGTTTTCCATTCTGTCGTTAGTGTGTATAAAAGATCGATGACGTAAAACGGAAACCGGGAATGTAAATACAACCAGTCAACCTCGGTCCAACTGTCGCCCCTGAAGTGAATAGATCCTATTATTATTAAACCTTAAAGGATAATTATAATTTCCCATTGTTTAAACGAAATGCTTATTTTCCAGGTGCAATCGGTTTATTCTCCCGTTGTCCAGGAAACCTTTTACTCCCTGGGGTTAATGGTAGTACAGGTGACGGAAAACTTGTGTCTTATACGAGAGTTAAAAATCTTGAGAAAACGATAGTTACTCTTTAGATTTAGTCGTAGTGATTTCGGTTAGTGATAAAGAGAGGAAAAAAAAAAAGAGGGAGAGACGGAAAGGAAAGTTGTGACAACACTTTCAAGTCAATGAGAGGGCGCACTCGTTTTTCGAGTCCCTTAGTCGCTGACACGGTTGTGGCCCTTGTATAGGTCCGGGTATCACGCTTTTTGCCTTATACACGACAGCTTAATAATGAAAACAGGAAATCCAAATGTAGCTGCGGGAACATAATACATTTAAAGACTCTTCGACACTTAGTGTCCCAATCTGTCATCTCCCAGGGGGGAGGTGGGAGCGGAGGTGAACGTCGTCCTTGGGCTGGGGTAAGTCGGAAACTTGCCGAGTGTCGGAACAAAGAAGGAGGGCGAAAAATGGGCCTGGGTCGAACGGAGGGGCGGGAGCTAGAGCGTCTAGACGTCTCTTAGTCTCGACGGGAGGGCCGGGTCCTCGGCGCCGTCCGGCGCAAGGGCTGCAGTCGGCCGGCAGCTCCAGTGGCGCCAACCTCCTTACGGCAAAGAGACGCCGGTTCCAGACGTACATGCGCCTTCCGAATCAAAGCGCCCCAAAGGCCGTGGGAGAGAGAGACATTCTGACTCCCCTTTGAGACTCAGTCGTCGGGGTGATAAGCACTTTAAGTTTCCGAGTTGACTTGAATTTCTTCTCTGTTCTTTTTTACTGAAGGTTTACTGAAGTTTGAATCTTCCGTTACTAAATTGGATTGTACCATTTTCAACAGTCTAAGGAATTACTGCCTACCTAGTTCGGAGTAGAACCCTAGAAGGGCCGCACCCACGATGTCGAGTTGAGAACCTTTTCCCAGTTGTCGACACCCTAGACCAGACTCTCTCCGGAATCCCTCCCTCCACCGCCCCTAGCGTCTTCTCGCAGGCGGGGGTGACTCTTTTCCCCCGTCCGGTCATCGACTCTCTAAGGAGTCGAAGTCCTGACCCCTTCGGTGGACGTCCGCCGGGACCCCCGTAACACGAGTCACCGGTCGGCAGGGTAGAGGAACCTTCCCTCCTCTTTTTTCTTCCGCGAACTGTCCCTCTCAAGTCCTGGGCCTTATTTTCCTGTTTAACCTCCCACTCCCGTTCTCGCCTTTCATCTTCCTTTAACAGAATTTTGTCCTTTTAGATCAACCTTTTAAGGGAGCGTAAGGGGTCCTGGCAGTCTTCTATGCTTGAGTAAGACTCGAGTTCGTTTTCCCGGGCTTCCCTGAGAAGCACCCCCGTCCGTCACCCCCGATGTTTTTGTCACGTCCTGTTCCCTGACTTTCCAAAACCCCTCTCTTGAGTCTCCATGAGGGCGGGGTGGCAGAGGAATATTTTAACCGAATTCCTTCACAAGAGGCCCTTTGAGTTTTACTACCCGTTTTGATTATTTTTCTACAAGATCAAGGAAGAACCCGCACAATGGCGCGGTCCGGACAAAAGAAACTGGACTGTTGATCTAAGTTACTGGGAAGTCAATGTGAGATTCAGCAGTTTCGTTCAGATAATCGTTTACAAGACAAGTTTTTGAAATGTTTGTGCTAAATAGACGGTAGACAATTGCACCAGAAATTTGGGCTAGGTCGTGGGGGAGGGCGAGTGCTTTGAGAACCCTCCAAAACCTCTGGGGGCGGAGAAGAGCTTCGGAACCCCGGACCTCCCTTCCGTCGGCGACGTCCTAGGCGACCCCACGCGCCCCTCTCCCTCCTCTCACTAGTGCGGGCCCTCCCCGGCGCCCCGGGGGCCCCGACCACCACCAGGGGTCCCGGGCTCCAGCCTCCCTAGTCCAGCCGCTCGCGCGCCGCGACCGACTGGGGCGTGGGCCCTCCGTCTCGGCCCCGGCGCCTCAGCCGACCTGACCGTAGCCGTGGCGCGCCGCCCGCACCTCCCTCCCAGCTCGCCAGCCTCGCCGCGGGGCCGAGGGCCGGGGGCGGACCTCCGGCCTCGGTGGCCAGCGGAAGCCAGAGCGATTGCAGTAAACTTGACAAACCCTGAGGACTCGTTCTCGGTTACTCACCTCTCAGGCCGGCCCCTCTCACCCAGTCGAAAACACAAAGTGAAGTCCGAAAATAGTGGACCGAGTCGAGGCCGGACATACAGCCCTCACTCCGGCCGCGGGCTCGAGGGTGCGGTGGCCCTCCGTCAGGGGAAGCCTCCGGCCCCGGCCCCCGCGGTTCCGTGGCGGTTCCGTGGCGGTTCCGTGGCGGTTCCGTGGCGGTTCCGCCACAACCTCCGGGTCCGTGGGCTCGCGACTTCCAGCCGCGCCCCGCGAGCCTGCCGGCCCCAGGTCCCTCCATTGACTTAAATATTTGCTGAGAGTCTCTAAAGAAAGAGCGGGTTTCTAAAACGAAATGGAGCTAACGAAGAGGCCAAAAGATTCGAGCAAGTGACACAATAAACTTACCATTGACAGCTGAAAATAAAGCACTCTCTATTCCTTCTTTGAACCTTTTATTTTGACGAAATTTGGAGCACGCATTATAGTTTCTTTCCAGCGCAACACACAATTTATGTCAAAAATAAAACTGGTTTTTTCGTGGAACTTTTTATATAGGGCTGACGCCGTTTTGCGGTCCGCCGGTTAACGTATTGGCGCGATAGCCATATCCTGTTCTCTCGGATGAACTCCATAGGAAGAAGAGTAGCAAGTGAACGACCCAAAGTCATTGTAGCGACATTTAATGGTCGTTTTGAAACGACCAAAAAAACAACGAATTGAAGATCCGTCGAGGAGCTTATACAACCTCTTTAACCCAACGAACAAATATTTGAAGTAAAAGGTAGTTCAGGTTGGGACTTAACGTCGGACCATCAGACCTCCCTTTTGTGGAGTGGCCGGACACCCTTGCCCACTCTTTTTCGGATGGCAATCACCTTCCCGTCTTTGTTTGGGTCCCGTCCACAGGACGGTCGAGTAATGGTCGAGAGTGGAAACCCCGAGAATTAAATGAGACTGTTTGACTGGATTATACGTTTACGACAAAACTTTCCTCCTTAAAGTAAACCAAATTCCCTTTGGGATTATACTTTTTTTTCTCATTATTGTTTCTGGATCCCTATTTGTTCGGTATAGGGGTGGGGAGGAGGGAGTTTTCTTTCCTCCCCCAGAAGGTCAATTGATTGGAGGAAATGAGGATTGAACACTATGAATGACGGAAAGTTCACGGTATACTTTAATCGTTCTTAAGGAATAAACGATGGTTTGATTGGTTTTCGTTTTCATCTTCGGAATTTAGACTTGAGACCCGGGCACATAAACCATTACAGGACCTTTAAATCAAGAGTGCCATATGAGGACTTGATTAGTCTTCTTGTGTTGTCTGAGCAAGGAACTTGAGACGTCTGGGAAGGATAAACACAGGATAAGGTAGTGGGCGGAAGTAGTGTGTGTTCTTTATTGTTTTCCGGTCAGTCTCTATTTCTGACTCGTTTTGACATCCTCTTAAATACTTACAAAAAGGAGGAGATCTTCCTTCATGTAATGGGAACCATGATAAATAATTTATCCTTTTTTCACCCCTACTTAGATTTACGGACCCTTTCACATTCCCCAGTAGTAGAATTAGAGAAGAGAGAAAAAATCGAAAGTTCATTGATTATTCTTCGTTTTTCTTTCGGCCTATCAACGAAAACTACTTCTCCACCCCCACCATCCACTACCTTTCGGGACTTTTGGAATTTTTACACTGACCCCTACTTTATCCCGTGAACCATCCTCCTGTCTATGTAATATTATAAAGGGTCAGATAAAGAATCAAAAATTTATAAGTCGTCATAAAATTGTAGTTTCTTCTTCTCCAATTTCTGACACCTAATAAACCATTGACTACCAAGATAATATAACAGAAGATAACGTCTAACGTGATTAGTACTGGACATTACCGTAAAGGAACACTGTCCATACATTTACTTTTCGGACACTTTTAATACGTTCAAGAACTTTTTATAGTTCTTGTGTCCAATCCTTCGTAACTCTACTTTTAGTCTAAGGGATCTTTTTTCTTCTCTTGAAAATTTAATGAAAACGTGTTGTCTTGAAGAAAGAAAAGAGTCTTTCAGAATTCAATCTCAATAGACCAAAGAAGGATGGTTTCCAAAAAGACGAAGGGAAAGTGTAGAGTACGTTCTATTTGGTGAGTAAACTTTAAGTGGAAGGTACTCCTAAATTTCATCATCCCGTTTACTTATGACGAAAAGACACCGACCCTTCCCCTCCCTATGAATTAGCAATCAAGATCACTCGTTTCCCCCTAATATCCTAAGAGGTTCTTTTAAGTTTCTTTGGTTCAAAGATAAAACGATAATTGTTTTGTTTGTCCAGAGGAAACGTAAGAAAATTGTTTGTTAAAATTTCACAACTTGACAAAATCTTCGGAGATTTAAACAGTTTATTCGAGACGAAAGTAACCACCACAAAAACAACGACAATAAAAGGTTTACATGAACCTTTTTTTGGGTTTCATGACCTATCTAAACAATTATTTTACCTTCTTAAACGACTTATAACACGTAAAACAAAGTCTCTCGGAATTATCTCTAAAAAAAATTTAATTATATACAATCAAAAAAAAATTACCTTTTATAAGTTCCTTACAATCTTAGTGTTCTGGACCTAAATATTTCGTAGAGGAGTCAGAAATCCCATTCCTTCTAGGTCAGATCATTTCCTGTCCATATTAACGATGAAAAGCTATAAACACAATGAGTTTACTGTGATATGAAAGTCTGTTGTGAACAGTTTTTCCGTTTAGGCGTTCTCTGGTCACTTTTCATTTGGTAACTTTATAATTGGGGTGGTTTGTGTATATGAAATCGGTTATTAAAAGGAAATATCAAGTCACAGGCTACTTCCTCTTTAAATGGCCCCAGTTTAGTTCCGAGAAACGGCAACTCCTCCTCCCTCACCCCCTCCCCTCCTTCTCCCTCCCTTCGCGCTGTTTGCATTTTGTTTGACCACCGTAAGTCCGTTCCTCTGTCCATTGCAAGGCCTTCGCCCACTCGACATGTACAGTCGATTCGCGAGGTTTCGAAAGGTCTCAGCCCGTCAAAGCACGAAGAAACGAAAAAGGAAATTTGACCGTGACGTAGCCTCCTCACGTCGTCCTCCCCCTAAAAAGCTACAACTCTTCGCCGTCCATCCTTTCCTTTGGACTAGGCCGGGGTTTTCCGTCGTTAATTTCAGAATTGGCGCTAGGTAGACAGCACCCTGGGGGTGGGGGTGAAAGGGAATCGTTTCGGCAGGCCGAGAGAAACAGACTCGTCCCCTCTTCTGTGTCCAAGCCGCCGGGGTTGTCGTTTGCCTTTTTGTCAAAGGTCGGACCCGTGTGGGACCCACTGACGCGAACCCGGCTCCTGGCGAGGTTTCACGGGGGCCCCCGCACCACGGAGAAGGTCTTGGGGCCGGGCGCAAGACGTGATCGGGGTAAGACGTGAAGAGATGTCGACGTAGACAGGAGAGACGGTCCGCGGTGGAGCTCTGGACTCTGGCCCGTGGACGTCCGGATCACCGATTCCGGTCAGCGTAGACCTGGAAGGGGGGTAGACCGGGAAGCCGATGGAAGTTGAAGGTTATCCTGAGTGCGGTGGAGGGGGTAAAGCAATCGTTAGCCCAAAGGGGGTGGGGTGGGGGTGGGGATAGGTAGGTCGACGAGACAAAGCGCCGACCCGTAGAGAGGCCGAGAGGGTTGGGTCTGAGAGAGCCAAAGGTGAGAGGAACCGGGCGGCTCGTCTCCGCCCTATCAAGGGGGGTTTCTCTGTCTCCCTCACCGGGGATCGAAGAAGACCCGTTACCCCATCCTTTTTCCCTGATAAAACCTCATATACCTCCAGTTAAAGGAGGCGAACCCCAGGTTGAAACGTAAGCCACACATTCACTAGTCGCCGAGTTGTCAAGGTCCCAAAGATCAGACGATCGTAGGTCGAAGAGTGGCGGCTGGGAAAGGTAGCGAGGACGACCTTCTCCTGCGGGTGTGGGAGAACCGGGCTACAGACCGTGGGCGGTGGTGGGCAAGATGTGCGTGGGTAAGCCCCATTGAGTGGTCCATCTACCGTGGGACCCGACGACGCCCACCGGTAAGTGTTCTCGAACGTCCGGCGCTCTGGGCCCTCGACCGTAGAGACGCAACAAGGAGACGGAGAGCCGCGTCCGAGGGCCGAAGGCCGCGCCCGAGGGCCGAGGGTGCGGGAGGGCCACGTCGCCGATCACGTACGGGCCGTGGTCGTGTAGACCGGCGTTCCGATTCGAGACGTGCTAGCGTCCGACCGGTTCCCCTCGCTGGTCCTGGCACGCGTGACGACGCGGGCCTTGAGAGGACCGGCGCGGGCGGACTCGCCACCCTTGGGCGCGACGGCCTCAGTGACCGGGGCCTCAGAAAGCCCTTGTGAGGAACACGAGACGCTGTTGAGGGCCCCTCAAAACCGGGTCTGCGGTGTGGGTCTCCCGCGAACCTTCTCCCCGCAACGTCCTGTGTCAGAGGTTCGCGAGAGAGGCTCCGCCTTCGCGCCGATTCCGGTGAGGGCCTCGCGTCCGTCCAGCGACACGAGTAACGGGGGTAAATGGGGGGGACGTGTGAGTGGGACCGATAGCGGGCGCGAAGAGACCCCTCCCACACCTGTGGTCGTTAGTCTTCTAACCTCCTCCCTTAGTTATTGTAATGAAGGGAAGAGACGGGATGTCAATAAATTTTACGAGGCTCTCTCGAGATCAACTCGCGTCCATGAATTTCTGAGCAAGGCCCTCTCGCGCGCGCATATAAACACACAATCCCCCCGCCCCCACCCGAGCCAGGATCAGCTCCAAAGAAAACCACACTGAGGGCGAATAAGGGACGTTGAGGAGGAATTGAAACACCTGCCTCACACAGAAAGGGTTCGAAAACAGCACCGTAGCGTGAATGTTTTGGTGTTTGTGTTTTGTTCGGAGACTATCCGGAAATTAGAGTCTCCGTAAATCCCTCCGATCAATGGACGACCGCAGAAGGTTTACCAGGTCTCAGCCAAGCCCGGCGCCTCTGAAGCCCTAAGGCCCTCGGGAGCCAGGGCCCGGGGCTTCCTTCTCTCTCTGACGCCACTCCTCCGCGCCGAGGGTGGGCCCAGGCCGTGGCCGGGCCTCTTTGGTTCGCCCCTCCCGATCCTAAAGCGACGGCCTCCGAAGGACCGGCACCGAAAGATCTCGGACCGCAAACTATTTATATCGGACCGCAAACGGGGACTTAATCTCAGACAAAGGAATAAATCGGGAACGTGTTACTAAAATCTACTACAGTAAATCTCGATTTGCTCTTTTAACTAGAGTCTAAACGAACCGGAGATTTCGGACCAATTCGTCTAACTCTTAATTTTTCTGTCTCCTTTTTCGTTTCCCCCCCCCCGCCTCCTCTGGCTTCACACGCGGGCTTCTCACACACGCGCCTCCCCTCCCAGGCGTCGCGCCTCCTCTCGCGGGGGCGGAGAAGACCCGCCCCCTTGGAGTGAGCGGTTACTTTTCATCAGTGACTGACGGCTCCCCCCCTTTTTTCAAAAGGACAACTGACAACCTTCGCTTAACTCGTTAATAGATCAAATGGAAGAGGAGAACCTTCAATTGCTAACCGCTCTAGAACCGACGCAATAACTGTGTTGTGAAAGATAACTATCTTTATTCATCACTAACAGGGGCTCAGTAACCACGCGGTTCTTGAGACGCTACCCGACCGTCCTCAGGTAACCCGACCCGTCCGTCCAAGCCGACCACTACGACCCCTCCTCCTCCTTCTCCGACGACCACCACTACCACGGGCAGGGGGAGAGGCGTCCAGACACTGTTCGTCCCTTGTTCCGTTGCTGCCGCGTTGGGCCGGGGCCGACTGCTGCCTGCGACCGCTGAGGCTGTACCTGTCATCGACGGTGTTGCGCTGACGGTTTTACAATCGCTGACGAGGCCGGGCCCCGTTGCACTACTTGTGGAGGTTTGGGAACCGAAAGAGGTAGCTTTCTTAGTACCGTGCGTGGGGGCTCGGGTTTCGGGACGGGCAGGGGGTGAAGGACGTCCCTAGGCACGGGTTTCCCCTGGGGTTCGTGAGCGACGTAGAATTGAGCAGCTAGGGGACGTACTAGGGGAAGCACGGACACCGCATGCTGTGCTTGGGCTTCCGCCCCTACTGCCCGAGCCTCGGGGCCTTCCGCTCAGAGCTCCGAGGCCCCCGGGGCCGGAGTCGTGGGCGCCGCGGGCGCAAGTCGACGTCGCTGGACGAGTTGACGCGCGACTCAGAGTTCTCACTGGACCGGGCGCTGCGCGACGGCGACGTCGTCATGTTCGACCATTCCGGCGCCCACCAGTTGGTAAGGAGGAAGGTGCGGTACCCGCGGGACACGATGGACTTGGCTCCACTGCCGGGCACGGTGGGCCGCCGGCCGCAGTTGTAGGTGGGCCACCGGAGGATGAAGGAGTCAAGGGGAAATGTGGGCGTCGGTTTTTGCATAAATCGCCTTTCCTTATTTGACCACCAGGGCCGCCACCTCTTCATGGGGAGCCCTCATCGAAAGTTTCTGAACAGAGTCCGAGTCGACGTCGTGATGTACTTTCTTTCGCGGGTCGAAGACAGCCTTTTTTATCGTAAGTTTTGGAGACTGAAGTCGGCTCCGAGAGGATTGTGGTTCGGGTTTCAAAAGTGAACGCTTCACACACCTTTCCGTTCATGACCCCCATCCCCCACCCCTCCGCCCCCGCCACTCAGAAGAAAGGAAGGAAGGAAGATTTAAATAAAACATTAATAAACATATGTAAATAGTCTCACAATAGTGGAGGAAGGGAAAGGAGATGGGCCCCCACTAGAGGTTCCCGACAAACCCGATTGGACAACATGAACACAAATTAAAATTCCAGAAATTGCGCGTGATATTGAATTGGGCAGTGTACGGCCACGTATGTCCTCGGTCCGGGAAGCAAACGTTTCACACACCTTTCCCGAAGGCCGTTCGGTCGTGGGACACGTCTGTGTTCTAGTAGGTGTGGGTCCACACAAGCTGACATAGTCAAAGTGGACCAAACAAAGGCTTGCCAAAACAAAAACAGAATTACCGGCTATTTGAGAATGAGGGATGTCAATTCCAAACAAACTTTACACGCCCGACCTGCTTCCCCTTTACGGCCATAACAAACGGAAACAAGACGAATTTTCGTACTCCCTCTCGTACTGTCACAAAAGTCAAAAAGTCTGAGGTGAGTCATTGTTGCATGGAAGTAAAGAGACGAACAAAGAAGAAAGGCGAATCCTTTTTGGGGTATTTACATTGGTCACACCGTTTCGCAAATTATCTTCAAGATGAAATTTGTGCGTATGGGCTTATGTGCGTCCGATGTTTGGCAAACACACACTTAAGACACCGTTTCCTAAAGTAGTTTTTCCATACCTTGGGTCTTCCGCAACAGAAAGCGCCCTCAGAATGGCTTTCGGGAGTCAAGACCTCCGACAAAATCTTCTACGCAAAATTCACGTAGATCGATGGTCGCGGACGCAACGGAAAGGTTGGAGGACGGGATTCACCCTAATCTGTTTTCCGTACCGAGAATGTGTCTCCCTTATAAAGAAAAATTGGAGAACAAGAGCAAAATATCTCAACCTAATTATTGATAACATAACTTTACACCGCCCTTGCTGGAGTAACAGCTATAAATTTATATTGAAGCCCCTCGGCTCACGTCCACCCGTAGATTCAGGACGGGCCCCGACAGCCTAGACACCGGGGAGAAGAGGGCGGAGAACCAGGAAGGTAGCCGACGAGTAGGGAAAAGTTCGAGAGAAAAGTCCAGGTGCAGGGACAGCAAACAGACAACGTCCCTTAATGTTTTTGGTGTTCGACTGCGTGTCGCCCCTCTTCGTCAAGTTCACGTTATAAACGTTGTTCCGAAAGGTGGTCCAAATGTTGGAGTGCAAGGTGTACGTGTGGGTGTTACTGTTCTTCGGGAAGTGGACGGGGTGCACGCCGTTCCCGAAGACGGCCTTGAAACTGGAGTTCTTCGTGCAGGCCTTCGATGTGCTGTCGCCGGACCCAGACGGCGCGGGCAGCCGACCCCTCGGTCCACGCCTGGGCAGCGGGGGAGAGGTCGGCGGCGGCGGCGGGCGCCGCGACGGCGGAGACGGCGGCGGCGACGGCGGGGGCCCCGGGAACGTCGGACCCGAGGTAGGCCCGGTGGTCACTAGTTCCGGTTTCAGAGAAGGGGCGGGGTCGGCCCCAGGGGTGAGGGCTTCGTCGACCACCCTATCTCGACCTGGAGAGATGGGTTTGAGCAGACATCTTGGGTCCCGTACAACCCGGGATGCGCAATCGCGGTTGGTCTTCGGAGACTTAGGGGGCCACAAAAGCGGAGAACGTACGTGGACGATGTACCAAAGCACATAATATACGATATATCCGTGATTGTTAATACTCTTTTGAACCCCCAAACAAACACAAGACTAAAAAAAAAAATTAAACCTTTCTGAAAGTAGAGCCCACCTCTCTACCACAAAGAAAACAAAAAATTTTGTTTAAAAGACGACATAAATAACTCTAGACATAATAGGATGCGCCCCTACGACGTTGGCAAAATTAAAATAATAACATATATAAGGGTAACACAACTAAGACGTTAGAACTCTACGGACGGCTAACAAATAATGGTAAAAGAGAAAGGGACTCCAGTTTGTGTTTGAGACACACATACAATATATATGTGCGTATCTGCACACACAGACAATTCTGTGTACGGTGTAAGTACTCGCGTGTACGTGTATACGTGTGTATGTGCAATCTATTCCCACCAAGTAATACCTACTTAAACTTCAACTTTCAAACCAAAACTAAGAACGTGCACTTTTGACTCAGTAACTGACAACCTTTATTTAGGAACCTTGTACGAATAAATTAGTTGTTGGAAGTCCCGAGACAAGGACAAAAAGTTGATCTCTAGTGACTAAGACTGGGGGAGTCGGGAGAAGATAAAATTTTATAAGTTGGTATCTGACCATGGCTGTTAGAACCACTTTTGTAAGTGGTTCTCGTTTATTATCAGACAGGTTTATTGTCGTTTAACAATGTTGAAACCATTTCATTGTTTTAAACTAAAGTCAAGTTTCTGTCTTCTACACCGCGAAAGATGGTCCTCGTATAGAAACAGGACCTGGTAGCCTACACAAACACCACGTTTCAATTCACCCTTGTTGTATAGACCTTCCATGTACATTATGCGAAGAAGTGTGTCCTAATGTTCCTACGGGACATTTGCTCCCTAGATAACAAGTATAGGACCTCCGTGTATGACTGAACATGTGTCGACCGTTTCCCTCGGACGTACAAAAATACACAGATACATACAAACGTCTGCTTATATGGAGGTAAGTTCCTCCTTTGTACCTACTTTTGGTTTGACACCGCCCACGGTCCAGGAACTTTACGAAGTTCACAATTAGTCGTCGAGACAACACTCGAGCCCGAGACCACAAAAGATTGACGTTCAGAGAGGACAAAAGAACGGTTTTGTCACTTTGTTGACGATTTCTGAAATTAATTCTCCCCATTAATCAAGTCTAAATAGTTTCGGCCCAACAATATGATAATCGACGAGTCATCTTCGACGGTCTGTTCGAGGGTCGGGTCGGGTCGGTAGGACGACGTCGCCCCGGTGTAGGTCCCTTTCTCCGATCCCCACCCCCCTCACCCGTCGTCCCCAGGGGCATCGGGGCCCTCGGAGCCTCACGAAGAGCCGGGGAGGGAGCCGGACCGCGAGGCCGATCCGGTCCGATACTACGTCCTGGGTGGCGCCTAGGAGTGGTTCTCAAATCCTAGGGGAGGGCCCCCGTTCCGCCAGAAGGTGCGGGAGGATCACGGAGCTACCAGCTTCCAGCGTTCTCTCCACGCCCCCTTCCTCAAATTGAAAAACTAGACCGGAGTTTCTCTCAGAACTCCCCGCGACTTCCTTTACACCGCTCTCTGCCGTCCGACCTCTTTTCTATCCGTCCCCCGCGGAGGGCCGCTCCGCCTCTAAAGGAACAGTTGGTCTCGGGGTGTAAAGGTCCATCACCTTCCTAACTGCCGAAGGTCCTAGGCTCTCGGCTGCTGTGCTCCCCAAGGAGCCCCCAGGTTCTTAGTCTCTCCACCATCTGTGGGACCCACTCCGCTGGTGGTTGCTCACCCACTCGCCCAGGGTGTCCTGTGGGAGCGGTTCAAGGTGACCTTGGGGAGAGCCCAACCCCTCGGGTTCCGGGGCCCGTGCCTCACCTGTCGTCTCGAAGGCTCTCATCCCTTAAGGACCAAGGCGCACGTCTCCAGCGCAGATCTGAAGAGTCGGGAACTCGACCCAGCGTGCGGGAAGTAGTCAGTTGGGTAGCGGGGGCCCCGTGACCCTGAGACTTCAGGGTTAGACCGTTAGACCTTTAACTTGGGGTTTGAAAGAGAAAAGAACTGGAAAGAGAAAAGAACACCTCCTCCGGTTTCCTATACTTGTTATCTAGGGAGGGGAATAGGAAACGACTCTGATCTAGGGACAATCTAAATTGAAGTCTTTCTCTACCTCTCAAAACTTTAAGGTATCCACCTATTTAAGACTTAGATGTTCCGACCGTCTTGCCGGTAAGGACAACTTATAGCGTCGGTTCACTTTTTAGAACAGGCTCCACGACCGGTGTAAGGGAGTCTCGACGGACTTGGGGTCCCTCGAACCCCCTTTACAGAGGATCGAATGTCCGTAGGTGAAAAAGGCTCCTCCGAATCAGCCTAGAACTTTCGCAAACAAGAGAAATCCATGTGTCTTACTTCAGTCTCCAGTAATATTTCCCGTCTTTTACCGGAAACGGAGAACTTAAATAAGAGTTATTCATAAACTTGAATAAGAGTTTTGGTCCTACATTAAGAGGGTCTGAAAGTTCCAATGTGTTAAAATGGCCATCTTTTCTTTTACTCGCATAATCTCCTTTTTATGATTCGGTATTTTGTGAATATCAATCCTTCATGAATATTCACCAGGAGGGTAGAAAATCGGGGACGGTCACATGGAACTGAACACAACTTTTTCAAAAGATCCCTTCCTATCTTAACCAGACAACTCCCCTGGCTCCATATCTCCTAGACGATAACATTAGACCTTACTGGAAAACGTCCAGACTAAACCCTACCCCGTCGATAAGGTCTCTTCTGTCCGTTACCTTGGCAACAGACAGACTAGTGTCCAAAGTCATCGGACTTCATCACTACTAATACATCCTCTTCGGTTTTCCTTTAAGAGTTTTGATTCGTGAGTCCTCTTGATGAACAGTCCTCCACTTAGTAGCTACTTGAAACTAAATACTGTTTCGACAATCTTGAGTGACTTGTAGTTCCTCTTAGAGAAATTTCTGTCCTACTCGAATCTCTAATCAACCTCACCACCGGCGACCCCTTCTCCCACAACTTTTAACTACTTTTCCCGATGAATCGATTATCAGTTATCTTCTGGAATGTCAAGAGGGTAAAGGTTGTCTATAATTTTCCACGGGAAAGTGATAGATTGGACTTATAAACACAAACACGCACGAAGATATTTACAAACACAAGTAAGTACTCTATCCGTGGGGTTACCATACGTAGTGTTTAACTGAGTATAGAGTTAGGTGATAGAAATCGGTCGTTTAAGAGAAGAAATCCTTCCTTCTTACCGGTCACAAGGCTCATAGACGTCTCCCTTTGCCAAATAGAAGTTGAGAGTCGACCTCAATAATTATTTAAACCCATGTCCCCTTCCACCGGGTAGTCTGACGTCCTTGGTCAAAATCTTACAACGACTAGACCCCGGAAATACAAAACAAGTGAAATCCTTTAGTGTTACATCTTACCTTAATTATTGTATTCATCAATGACGGATGTGTAAAATAAAATTAGGTCTAGGGTTTAAGACTAAAGATTATTAGAGAAGAGTTTCCTATATTTTACAAGGTTGAAAATTTTTAAATCAAACTCTTGTTCAACAATAACACGTTCTAATCCTGACTTCACAGTTAAAAAGTTATCATTTACTTTCCTAAAAATCCCCGAGTAGTCTCGTCAATAAACAAGTACTTCAAACGTCGAATCACTCAAAGAACATCTTGAAACGAGGAAAGATTTACACTTTCCTTCCTTAGGTGTTCCACGTTACCTTAGATTAAAGGTCTTTACACTTGTGACAAATTATTAACGGGGAATCAAACCGTCCATTCAGTCTTTAGTATTAAAACAATCTACACCACTGTTGAGTTTCGTAACTGATTTAATATTGACGTTACCTTGTAAAACAGAGACGTTTTATAAATAGGGGTTTATATATCATATTTTATGTTTACTAGAGTTTAAGTTTTAATCCCAAATTGTAAAACCAAACAGTGAAATATTTGGTAAAATTATCTATTTTGGAAATACTACGTATTTCAAAAACTAAAATTCCCTAGTACTGAACGAGACAATGTTTGTCATATAAAAGTTTTCGTACTTTTAATTTGTGTTTGGATTTAGAGTCACCCATTGTTATACGTCAACAACAGACCAGGGTCCTTTGTAACGGAAAAAGATATAAAAACGGTTTTTGTATACAATGAAAGTGAGATCTTTAAACAAAGGTAATCCAATTAATTTCTGGTTTTTATTTAGTATAAACGTTAATATTCTATGGAATAATATCTAAAGTAACAAAGATCTTTAGACAAGTATACAGGTAAGGTCGAGATCCGTCTGATTTTTGTCTATGTAAGTAGTTGTGTGACTAAAAATTATAAGATAACCACAACTTCGTTAACGGTCAAGTTCCGTCCAATGAATGAGGTCCGTTATTTCTCCTTCGAACAAAAAATTTACTGGAACTATCCTTTTAGATGGAGGTGATAATATACAAAAGACGAACATAACACTGTACAACGGGTATTACTTGAAACTTCTTTTCAGTTTTAGGTAGCACGTAAAGTGGTAAGTTTATAGTGTTTATTGGTACATGTAAAAGACAAGTTCAAGTTCCACTAAAACCACAGTTTACTTTAGTATAACAATAACCAGAATACCTCTAGTTCAATGATTTATTTCTACTTTATTTTAAGACAGTTATGTTCAGACGTCCCGATTATAAAATGACTGTTTGTTTGTTTACAACAAGTACCCATGTTTCGAGACCCTCATCCCTCTTTGTCGTAGTACATGGTCAAGAAGTGAGTTCGATGTTTAGATAAGGGGTCACTTCTTGTCTAAAGGTCAGACTAACTTACAAGAAGAGGAACTATCGTTATTATATGTGAAAAAACACACTCTTTATATTTTCAAGTCTGGTTATGCCTTGGGAACTTCGTATCATCGTTATAACTCTACAGAGAACTATCGGGTGTATCTTTACATTGACCTCCTCTTTGTCGAGGTCATGAGAGCGGACCCTTTAGGGTGCCTGTCTTCTGAACCTGCATTGACTCGTGAGTGCGTATGTATCTTTACACAGTGAATTTACACTTGTTTTGGACCTTGACCACTTTGTAAGGTGTGTACATTTAACAAACGTGTTTAAAGACTTATTCTAAACGTAAAAATTTTTAAAGCCGATCTTGATTTCAAACCTTCTTTGGAGATGTCTTGTTTGTCGGATCAAAGAAGTTGTTTGTCATCACTCTCACATCCTCCCTCTCGACCTTTTTCTCTTCGTTCACCATGCCTCTGGACATCTTTCCGACTCCCGTTCCTCCTTTTACTACTCCTGTTCCTCCTTTTGTTGATAGTGAATTTTCTCTAAATTTTTTGTAAAAAAAATTTTACACCTGGTAAAAAATTTGTCAGAAATAACTTAAACAATGTTATAATGAAGACAAAATACAAAATCGAAAAACCGGGTTTCCGTACTTCCTAGAATCGAGGGGCTGGTCCCTAACTTGGACACCCAACGTTCTTCCCCTTCCGAATTGGCGACCTGGTGGTCCATTCAGAGTTTCTCTAAAATTTCTACCAATGGTACAAAAATTGTATCGATAAATTGTCAACGATTTTATCACGATAATTATTAGTTAACGATGTATATTTAGAATAAAGTTGGGTTTTAATTACTTTATTTGACATTTTTACTTTCAATAAACATTGTAGACTCTGTTAATCTTTAAATTTGTGACAAATTATTTAATGTACAAATGAAAAACTCTATACTTTTTTTTTATCACCAAAACAATTTTTTTTTTGTCAAGAAAATCTTGACATAAGTTACTAAATTCTCACTTTACTATAGACCTTAAACGAAATTTTATTACGTCTTCTTCCCTTCCCCATACTCATGTCTACTTATTGTAACCGGTACTTAATTAGGAACAACTTCGACCCATTACCATTTGTTATGATATAATATGTTGAATTTATGAAACTAAGTTAAATTTAAAAGTGAATTTTTATAAAATGTCATTCAACATAGTATTTTGTAAAGGAGGGATTTGTGAGTAAAAGGATAGTGGACTTTCGTAATCAACACATATGATTTATTTCGTAATTAACATATACGACAAGAAAAATCAGACTAAGATTATAATTATGGTAATGTTATATTTTGGAATTTGTAAAACATCTTAATTTATTATGATGTTATTTCGTTAATTTATTGACAGTCAAATACCTTCTCTTACATTTTCTTCTCTTGGTGCCTTAAAGGATGAGAGAATCGTTTCACACTCTCATTTACTGTTAACTTTCTAATATAACCAATTCTATAAACTCTGTCAATCTTCTTTATATATATACGATCACAATTCACTTTTCGTCATGTCTTTTCCCTTTGGAGTCGTAACACGTCAGTGAGTCAAGGTTCTTTTGGTCTTGATTTTGAGTCACAAGTAAGTAATAAAGTAACTAAGTAAGTTTCACGAACCCAGACCCATAGGTTATTCTTAATTGTGAGTATAATAAAATAGAAGGACCTTAAGTGTAAAATGGAACCTTTTGTCTTTTAACACGTATCCGAGTTGTCTGAAGGGAAAGTGATTCTGACTACACTAGAAGTACCTACTTTCTGGAGGAACGATTATATCCTGGATTACATCTCGGAGACCATACCATGGTACCCTGGTCTTCTGATCGACGACCATGTAACTAATGTGACCTGAGAAAGGAGAACTTCCTGTCGTACAACAAAAAACGACCTTCTCTATGTATAAGACATGTAGTCAGTCAAGTCAAGTCAGCGAGTCAGCACAGACTGAGTAAAACTGGGGTACTTAGCGTCGTGCGGTCCGGAGGGACAGGCAGTCGTTGAGGGCCTCAAGTGAGTCTGAGTGCAGGTAGCTCAGTCACTACGGTAGGTCGGTAGAGTAGGACCCACCGGGGGAAGAGGAGGACGGGGGTCAGGGAGGGTCGTAGTCTCAGAAAAGGTTACTCAGTTGAGAAGAGTACTCCACCGGTTTCATGACCTCAAAGTCGAAATCGTAGTAAGGAAGGTTCCTTTAGCGTCCCGACTAGAGGAAGTCTTACCTGACCAACCTAGAGGAACGTCAGGTTCCCTGGGAGTTCTCAGAAACAGAAAAAACACGTATCACGGAAACGGTCGTGAAAATAAATACCTAAGTGATTTAAGGAGGAAATGAAAACATAGCGTACTTTAAAAGTCCGATTCTTTAAAATGTCGTTCTTTTACCCCGATGATGGGTCACTTATGTCTCTTTAAACGTTACGGCTACACAAACTTGACACCACGACCTCTTCTGAGAACTCTCAGGGAACCTGACGTTCCTCTAGGTTGGTCAGGTAAGACTTCCTCTAGTTGGGACCCTAAAGAAACCTTCCTTACTACGATTTCGGCTTCGAGGTCATGAAACCTGTAGAGTACTTTTCTCAACTGAGTAACCTTTTTTGAGACTACGACCCACTCTAACCCCCGTCCTCCTCTTCCCCTTCTGGGTCCTACTCTACCGACCTACCGTAGTGTCTGAGCTACCTGCACTCAGACTCACTTGAGGTGCTCTACGACTACCTGTCCCTCCGGACCGCACGACGCTAAGTACCCCAGTGTTTCTCAGCCTGTGCTGACTTGCTGACTTGACTTGACTTGACTTTTACGGATTCTTTAGGTTTCGTATACTAACCACAATAGGTAGTATATATAGAATGTTT
The DNA here is from genome assembly GCA_006410555.1 of Capra ibex. NCBI lineage: Eukaryota > Metazoa > Chordata > Mammalia > Artiodactyla > Bovidae > Capra > Capra ibex. Next base: position 26,895,365 of record SJYO01052474.1, read on the forward strand.
ATCGACTCTTTTCTTTTCTACGACTTCCGTTTCCTCTTGTCCTTTCTATATACGTAAACTTACGTCTCAAGGTTTGTTATCGTTCCTCTCTACTTCTTTAGAAAGATTCACTAGGTACGTTTCTTTATCTCCTTTTGTTATCTTACCCTTTCTGATCTCTAGAGAAGTTCTTTCAATCTCTATGGTTCCCTTGTAAAGTACGTTTCTACCCGTGTTATTTCCTGTCTTTACCGTACCTGGATTGTCTTCATCTTCTATAATTCTTCTCCACCGTTGTTATGTCACTTTTTGATATGTCTTTTCTAGAAGTACTGGGTCTATTGGTGTTACCATTCTAGTGAGTGGATCTCGGTCTGTAGGACCTTACACTTCAGTTCACCCGGAATCCCTCGTAGTGATGCTTGTTTCGATCACCTCCACTACCTTAAGGTTACCTCGATAAAGTTTAGGACTTTCTACTACGACACTGTCACGACGTGAGTTATACGGTCGTGTAAACTTTTTGAGTCGTCACCGGTGTCCTGATCTTTTTCAGTCAAAAGTGAGGTCAGGGGTTCTTTCCGTTAAGGTCTCTTACGAGTTTGATGGTGTGTTACCGTGAGTAGAGTGTGTGATCATTTCATTACGAGTTTTAAGAGGTTCGGTCCGAAGTTGTCATGTACTTGACACTTGAAGGTCTACAAATTCGACCTAAATCTTTTCCGTCTCGTTGGTCTCTAGTTTAACGGTTGTAGGGAACCTAGTAACTTTTTCGTTCTCTTATGGTCTTTTTGTGGATGAAGACGAAATAATTAATGCGGTTTCGGAAACTGACTGACCTTATAAGAACGACGACGACGACGATTCAGCGAAGTCAGCACAGACTGAGACACGATGGGGTGTCTCGCGTCGGGTTGTCCGAGGAGACAGGTGTCCTAACAGGTCCGTTCTTATTACCTCACCCAACGGTAAAGGAAGAGGTTCCGTACGTACGTGCAATTCAGCGAAGTCGGGACAGGTTGAGACACACTGGGATACCTGTCGTCGGGTGGTCCGAAAAGACAGGTACCCTAAGACATCCGTTCTTATGACCTCACACAACGGTAAAGGAAGAGGTCCCTTATAAGAATTTCTCTACTTTTATGGTCGGAGGACTCTTTAGATATCAATCCAGTTCTTCGTTGTCAATCTTGGCTTGTACCTTGTTGTTGACCGAGGTTTAGTCCTTTCCTCATGCAGTTCCGACATATAACGGTGGGACGAATAAATTGAATATACGTCTCATGTAGTACTCTTTACGACTTGACCTACTTCGTGTTCGACCTTAGTTCTAAAGGTCCTCTTTATAGTTATTGGAGTCTATACGTCTACTGTGGGGGGAATACCGTCTTTCATTTCTTCTTGAGTTCTCGGAGAAGTACTTTCAATGTCTCCTCTCACTTTTCAAACCGGATTTTGAGTTGTAAGTCTTTTGATTCTAGTACCGTAGACCAGGATAGTGAGACACCGTTTATCTACCCCTTTGTCACCGACTGAAGTAAAACCCCCGGAGGTTTTAGTGACGTCTACACTATCGTCGGTACTTTAATTTTTTGCGAACGAGGAGTCTTCTTTTCGATACTGGTGGGATCTATCGTGTGTGAGTCACCTTCGCGTCCGCCGACGCTGGCCGCGTGATTCGAGTCAGGATTCACCCCGGCTCTCCACGATGGGGTGTAGGCTCCAGTCCCCGTCTTCGGCCCTCCTGGGGTACGGGCTTCCCACCGTCGGTTCTCCTTAATGGGGTGCAGGCTCCAGTCCCCGTCGCCTGTTCTCACGATCCGACGCTGCCGCGTCCTGACTGGCTCTCCTCTGTGGGGCTCAGGCTCCGGTCCCCACCGCCGGCCCTCCTCTGTGGGGTGCAGGTTCCTCACAACCGACGCTCCCACGTTCTCCCGGATCTCCTCGATAGGGTGTAACTTCCAGTTCTTCCCGCCGCCACACCTCTATGGGGAGTAGGTTCCATTCCTCGTCGTCTACGTGAAACGACCTCGTCGGGACTTCTCTCTTGAGTGCGGGTTCCATTCTCTTTGGGTTCATTCTACCATCCACAACGTTCTCCCGTAGTCTCCCGTCTGTGGGACTTTGGTATGAGTGTCTTTTGATCAGTTAGATTAGTGTGATCCTGGTGTCGGAACAGATTGAGTTACCTTGATTCGGTACGGACGTCCCGTTGGGTCCCGTCCGCCCAGTACCACCTCTCCAGACTGTCTTACACCAGGTGACCTCTTCCCTTACCGTTTGGTGAAGTCATAAGAACGGAACTCTTGGGGTACTTGTCATACTTTTCCGTTTTACTATCCTATGACTTTCTCCTTGAGGGGTCCAGTCATCCACGGGTCATGATGACCTCTAGTCACCTCTTTATTGAGGTCTTTCTTCCTTCCCTACCTCGGTTTCGTTTTTGTTATGGGTCGACACCTACACTGACCACTATCTTCGTTCCAGACTACGACATTTCTCGTTATAACTTATCCTTGGACCTTACAGTCCAGGTACTTAGTTCCGTTTAACCTTCACCAGTTTGTTCTCTACCGTTCTCACTTGCAGCTGTAAGATCCTTAGTCGCTTGATTTTACCTGACCTTGCCCACTTAACTTGAGTCTACTAATGTTGACCAATTGCTCTCCCATTGTCCGTCCTTCCGGTCCCCAGAGGTTTACCTCCTTTATCGGACGTTCACAGTCTGTAAAATAGAGAGAATTCGCCGTCTTCCTTTGTTTGATCGCTATAAAAAAGGAAGAGATATGTTTAAACTTTCCTCCAAAGAAAATTTTAAGACACAACGGTCCTGTAGACCAAAGTGGACTTCAATTGGTAACGGAAAAAGAATACCTTTATAAATAGAATTCGATACGATTACATGATACGTAAATGGGGTTTGAGACAGAAGTTCAACCAAGGCGGAAAACCCGAGTCTTAGATGAACTATTTGGTCATACAATATGAGGCTATAATAAGGAGATTAGATACATTTACTGTGATAAACATACCACAAGACGGGAAGAAGTGCTGACTCGCTGATGTGAAAGTGAAAAGTGAAAGTCCGTAACCTCTTCCTTTACCGTTCGGTGGGGTCATAAGAACTAACCTATTAGGGTCCTTGCCCCCTCAGACCACCCGACGGTAGACACCCCAGTGCGTCTCAGCCTGTGCTGTCTTCACTGAACCGTCTGGTAATATAGATGATGACGCCCGTCCTTGGGGAGTCTTCTTTACCTCATCGGTAGTACCAATTTTTCTCTCAGACTTTACGTCATGAACCTACGTTAGAGTTTTTTCTGTCTTACTAGAGACAAGCAAAGGTTCCTTTTGGTAAGTTATAGTGTCATTAGGTTCAGATACGGGGTTGGTCATTGCGACTTCTTCGACTTCAACTTACCAAGATACTTCTGGATGTTCTGGAAAATCTTGATTGTGGGTTTTTTCTACAGGAAAAGTAATATCCCCTGACCTTACGTTTTCATCCTTCAGTTCTTTGTGGACCTCATTGTCCGTTTAAACCGGAACCTTACACCTTACTTCGTCCCGTTTCTGATTTCCCAAAACGATTCTTTTACGTGACCAGTATCGTTTGTGGGAGAAGGTTGTTGTGTTCTCTTCTGAGATGTGTACCTGTAGTGGTCTACCAGTTGTGGCTTTAGTCTAACTAATATAAGAAACGTCGGTTTCTACCTCTTCGAGATATGTCAGTTGTTTTTGCTCTGGTCCTCGACTGACACCGAGTCTAGTACTTGAGGACTAATGGTTTAAGTCTGAATTTAACTTCTTTCATCCCTTTTGGCGATTTCGTAAGTCCATACTGGAGTTAGTTTAGGGAATACTAATATGTCACCTTCACTCTTTATCTAAATTCCCAGATCTAGACTATCTATCTCACGGACTACTTGATACCTTACTCCAAGTACTGTAACATGTCCTCTGTCCCTAGTTCTGTTAGGGGTACCTTTTCTTTGCACTTTTTCGTTTTACCGACAGACCCCTCCGGAATGTTTATCGACACTTTTCTTCTCTCCGCTTTTCGTTTCCTCTTTTCCTTTCTATATTCGTAGACTTACGGCTCAAGGTTTCTTATCGTTCTTCTCTATTCTTTCGGAAGAAGTCGCTAGTTACGTTTCTTTATCTCCTTTTGTTGTTTTACCCTTTCTGATCTCTAGAGAAGGTCTTTTAATCGATATGGTTCCCTTGTAAAGTACGTTTCTACCCGAGCTATTTCCCGTCTTTACCATACCTGGATTGTCTTCGTCTTCTATAATTCTTCTCCACCGTTCTTATGTGTCTTCTTGACATGTTTTTTCTAGAAGTACTGGACCTATTACTGCTACCACACTAGTGAGTAGATCTCGGTCTGTAGGACCTTACACTTCAGTTAACCCGGAATCTTTCGTAGTGATGCTTGTTTCGATCACCTACACTACCTTAAAGTCAACTCGATAAAGTTTAGGACTTTCTACTGCGACACTTTCACGATGTGAGTTATACGGTCGTTTAAACTTTTTGAGTCGTCACCGGTGTCCTGATCTTTTTCAGTCAAAAGTAAGGTTAGGGTTTCTTTCCGTTACGGTTTCTTATGAGTTTGATGGTGTGTTGACGTGAGTAGAGTGTGTGATCATTTCATTACGAGTTTTAAAAGGTTCGGTCCCAAGTCGTTATACACTTGGCACTTAAAGGACTACAAGTTCGACCAAAGTCTTTTCCCTCTCCTTGGTCTCTAGTTCAACGGTTGTAGGTGACCTAGTACCTTTTTCGTTCTCTCAAGGTTTTTTTGTAGATAAAGACGAAATAACAGATACGGTTTCGGAAACTGACACACCTAGTGTTATTTGACACATTTTAAGACCCTCTCTATCCTTATGGTCTGGTGGACTGGACGGAGAACTCTTTAGCCATATGTCCAGTCCTTCGTTGTCAATCTTCACCTGTACCTTGTTGTCTGACCAAGGTTTATCCTTTTCCTCATGCAGTTCAGACATACAACAGTGGGACGAATAAATTGAACATACGTCTCATGTAGTACTCTTTGCGACCTGACCTTCTTTATGTTCGACCTTAGTTCTAACGACCCTCTTTATAGTTATTGGAGTCTATACGTCTACTGTGGTAGGAATACCGTCTTTCACTTCTCCTTGATTTTTGGGAGAACTACGTTCACTTTCTCCTCTCGTCTTTACAACAGAATTCGAGTTGTAAGTCTTTTGTTTCTAGAACCGTAGGCCAGGGTAGTGAAGTACCCTTTATCTACCCCTTTGTCACTTTTGTCACAGTCTGAAATAAAAAACCCCGAGGTTTTAGTGACGTCTACCACTAACGTCGGTACTTTAGTTTTCTATGAATGAGGAAGCTTCTTTTCAATACTGGTTGGATCTATCGTATAAGTTTTCGTCTCTGTAATGAAACGGCTGATTTCAGGTAGATCAGTTCCGATACCAAAAAGGACACCAGTACATACCTACACTCTCAACCTGACTCTTCTTCCGACTCGTGACTTCTTAACTACGAAAACTTGACACCACAACCTCTTCTGAGAACTCTCAGGGAACCTGACGTTCCTCTAGGTTGGTCAGGTAAGACTTCCTTTAGTCGAGACCCTAAAGAAACCTTCCTTACTACGATTTCGACTTCGAGGTTATGAAACCGGTGGAGTATACTTCTCAACTGAGTAACCTTTTCTGAGACTACGACCCTCCCTAATTCCCGTCCTCCTCTTCCCCTGTTGTCTCCTACTCTACCGACCTACCATAGTGACTGAGCTACCTGCACTCAGACTCACTTGAGGCCCTCTACCACTACCTGTCCCTCCGGACCGCACGACACTAAGTACCCCAGTGTTTCTCAACGTGTCCTGACTCGCTGACTTGAATTGAATTGGATCTGTCGTATAATTTTTCATCTCTGTAATGAAACAGGTAGATCAATTTCATCAGTGTACACTTACACGCTCAACCTCATATTTCTTTCGACTCACGACTCCTTGACTACGAAAACTTGACACCACAACGTCTTCTGAGAACTCTCAGGGAACCTGACGTTCCTCTAGGTTGGTCAGGTAAGATTTCCTTTAGTCAGGATTTATAGGGAACCTCTCTAACTACCACTTCGACTTTGACGTTAGGAAACCGGTGGACTACGTTTCTTTACTGAGTAACCTTTTCTGGGACTACGACCCTTTCTAACTCCCGTCCTCCTCTTCCCCTGTTGTCTCGTACTTTACCGACCTACCGTAGTGGTTGAGTTACCTGTACTCAAACTCATTTGAGGCCCTTAACCACTACCTGTCCCTCCGGACCTCACGAAGTCAGGCACCCAAACGTCTCAGTCTGTACTGGTTCGTTGACTTGACTTGACTTCTTAAAAGGTGTCAAAAGAACACTAAATGTGTCCGTCGACTAATCAGTACCCTTTTTTATGTATACCAAGTATGGAGGACGGAATTGGTTTCCTTTAACGTTTTCCCGTTTATAAATATACTTTTTATACATTGATATTTTCTTTATCTTCTTTAATACTTTATAAAAAATTATGAGTGTATCACTCCTATTGAAAGATTCATACCGTTGTTTAAGTTTTATGTAATTTCTCTACACATATTTGATTGGAGTATTTATACTTTTCTTTTACGTGTAGATTTTTTTACTTTGTTTCAGTTTTCTTTTAGTATTTAATCCTCTTACAAACGTTGAATTTTTGGTTTGTATCTCGTTTATAGGAACGACATACTTCCTGTCAAGGACTGTGTAAACAATACTTTTCCTACATGGATTGTTCACAAATATCTTTATTAAGAAATTTTTCTTGTATGTTGGAGAGACATAATTCTCTTAAAATCTAATTTTGAAGTCACTTCGTTAAAAGTGGATAGACTAATCGTTTCTAAATCGAGTGAAACAACCACTCCAAACACCTTTGTCAGTGAGTCCGTTATGACCACCATCAATGATGACTATGTTATGCCCACCTCCCGTTAAACTGTTTTGGTAAGGTTAATACCCAACGTGTAGGGGAAACTGTGGTGTTAAGATGAAAATACTGAAATAGAGTATAAGTCTTTTAAGAAAAATATATTAAATAAAGTCGTATTAAATAGTCTCCTTTCTGACTTTTGTTGAACATATAGATGCGGATCTTGATCCAATTTAAATGACATAAAATAAGTATGTTATTTTTGTAACTTTAGTAGTTTTATACTCTTTCCTGAAATCTTACACCAACCTTAAAATGTTTCAATTCAAAATTTTTTTGTTCCAAAATGTTTATATATAACTCCGTATATATACCTTAGATCTTTTTATGGTGACTACTTGGACAAACGTCCCTACCTCACCTCTACTGCGTCTGGATCTCTTGTGTCAACACCTGTGTCACCGTCTTCTTCTCCCGTCTCGTTTAACTCTGTCATCGTAACGGTCTATATGTGATAGTACACTCTTTATCGATCGATCACCCTTCGACGGTATATTGTGTCCCTCAGGTTGGACCACGAGACAATACTGGAACTCCCCACCTTGTCCTCCTCCCTCCTTCCGAGTTCTCCCTCCCCATGTATATATGGATATATAGTCGAGTCAAGTCAACTAGTCAACACAGGTTGAGAAACACTGGGGTACCTGGTGTCGTGTGGTCCAGAGGGACAGGTAGTGGTTGAGGGCCTCAAATGAGTTTGAGTATAGGTAACTCAACCACTACGGTAGGTTGGTAGAGTAGGAGACAGCAGGGGAAGAGGAGGACGGAAGTTAGAAAGGACCGTAGTCCCAGAAAAGGTTACTCAGTAAAGAAGTGTAGTCCACCGGTTTCCTAACCTTAAAATCGAAGTTGTAATCAGGAAGGTTACTTGTAAGTCCTGACTAGAGGAAATCCTACCTGACCAACCTAGAGGAACGTCAGGTTCCCTGAGAGTTCTCAGAAGAGGTTGTGGCGTCAAGTTTTCGTAGTTAAGAAGTCGTGAGTCGAAAGAAATATCAGGTTAAGAGTGTAAGCATGTACTGAGGACCTCTTTTGTATTGGATCTGATCTGTCTGGAAACGACCGTTTCATTACAGAGACGAAAAATTATACGACAGATCCAACCAGTATTGAAAGGAAGGTTCCTCATTCGTAGAAAATTAAAGTACCGATGTCAGTGGTAGACGTTACTAAAACCTCGAGTCTTTTTATTTCAGTCGGTGACAAAGGGGTAGATAAACGGTACTTTACTACCCTGGCCTACGGTACTAGAATCAAAAGACTTACAACTCGAAATTCGGTCGAAAAAGTGAGAGCACAAAATGAAAGTAGTTCTCCGAGAACTCAAGAAGAAGTGAAAGACGGTATTCCCACCACAGTAGACGTATAGACTCCAATAACTATAAAGAGGGTCGTTAGAACTAAGGTCGAACACGAAGTAGGTCAGGTCGTAAAGAGTACTACATGAGACATATATTCAATTTATTCGTCCCACTGTCATATGTCGGAACTGCATGAGGAAAAGGATAAACCTTGAAGGTAAAGGTCAAGATTGACAAAGAAGGATTGGACGTAAGTCTAAAGAGTCCTCCGTCCAGTCTACCAGACAATAAGGGTAGAGAACTTCTTAAAGTGTGAGGTTTCCTCTCACTTTTTCAACCGAATTTTGAGTTGTAACTCTTTTGATTCTATTACGGTAGACCAAGACGGTGAAGTACCGTTTGTCTACCCCTCTGTCCCCTTTGTCACCGTCTGAAGTAAAAAACTCCCCCCCCCTAGGTTTTACAGAGACGAAAAATTATCAGACAGATCCAACCAGTATTGAAAAGAAGGTTCCTCGTTTGCAGAAAATTAAAGTACCGACGTCAGTGGTAGACGTCACTAAAACCTCGGGGGGTTTTACTTCAGAGAGTGACGAAGGTGACAAAGGGGTAGACAAACGGTACTTCACTACCCTGGCCTACGGTACTAGAATCAAAAGACTTACAACTCGAAATTCGGTTGAAAGAGTGAGAGGAGAAAGTGAAAGTAGTTCTCCGAGAAATTAAGAAGAAGTGAAAGACGGTATTCCCACCACCACAGACGTATAGACTCCAATACCTATAAAGAGGGCCGTTAGAACTAAGGTCGAACACGAAGTAGGTCGGGTCGTAAAGAGTACTACATGAGACGTATATTCAATTTATTCGTCCCATTGTTATATGTCGGAACTGTATGAGAACAGGACTAAACGTTGGTCGGACGACAAGGTACAAGTCAAGATTGACAACGAAGGACTGGACGTATATCCAAAGAGTTCTCCGTCCAGTCCACCAGACTATGAGGGTAGAGAAAGTCTTAAGAGGTGTCAAATGACACTAGGTGTGACAGTTTCCGAAACCGTATCAGTTATTTCGTCTTCATCTACAAAAAGACCTTGAGAGAACGAAAAAACTACTAGGTTGTCTACATTCAGTTCATGAGGTTATTTTTAACCAATTTTTTCTTTCTTTTACTCTCACCGGGACACATGAGTAGTTCTCAAGACTCTTCTCGGGTGTTTGGACCTAGACATCTAGACTTTTCTTTTCCTTAAATAACCCATCCTTAGTAAACCGAATGTCTAGGATAACGAGTGTCAAACCCAATGTCTCAAAACTTGCCTTGAGTCCTTCTTTGTTTCCCTCCGTTCCGTATCGGCCCAAGGCAGATCCTACGACGGTCACCGTGGCAACACCAGCTGTGAACTGAGGTAGTGTCAGTACACAGGAACACGATTATAGAGTCTTGTTACTTAGGGTCAGTCTTTAGGGTAGAACCGGAGAGTCTCTTACCACAAACCCACAAATAAGGTGAGTAGACGGATTCGAAGGGGTCTAATCTCTAAGTTCCGAGTAGTTTTTCGGAAGTTTTGCTCAATGTTTTCTAGAAAGAAAGAAAGGGGTGTCTTGTCAGATACGGCTGACCATCTCATCCAACTTCTCATCGTAAATTTCCTCTTGGGACCACTACTTTGTATAAAAGGACGATGTACGACGGACTTAATGGGAGTATTAAAAGTAAACTAAATCGACCTTTGTGTGAGGTTCTTTCCAAGGAATCCTCATAACCCTTGTTAAAAAAACAAAACAAAACAAGGTCCTCGTTAATTTTTATCCAATAATTTTATGTGTGTATACTATTCTTTTATTTCAAATTTCGATTGTCTACTCTTTTACTTCCGTCCTTTGTATTTTAGTTCGGACCTAATCCAAATCATGGACTTTAAATATCGGTCTAGAATGACCAAAGGACCGTGTCTCTGTGATTAAAACAAAATAAGTAAGTTTTTCGTTTGTACTTTTCTCTCTTGAGTAGTCACAACACTAACTGACATAGATATCCTTCTAAACAGTCCTTCTTTATATGATGCGACCATCACTCTGTGCCATCCTTAAAGGTGTCCATCCAGAAGGATCTCTCTTCTGTGACTCTCCTACGTCGCTTAAAGTAGGAGTTTTTACAGACTCATTTGCGAGTTGAGAATTTTTAACAAAACAGATCAAAACGAGTCGGACCCGGTAACCGTTTTACAGTTTCGTGTCGACTCCCCGGATCGTCAAACTGAAGAATTTGTCGACATAACTTCATATTAAATATGTAATATATTTTATGAGTAGATTTCGTATGTGAGATTAAAATTTTTCACTTAGGTATCCCAATACATTAGCAATCATTTTGACGACTCTTATTAAAACAGGGGTGTTTTTATTTGGAGTGGGGATGTCCACCGGTGAGTGAAAGAGGGGGTGGAGGGTTAGCGACCGTAAGAGACGGGACGACGTGGACTCCTTGGAGAAGATGGGATACCTACCCCCGACGCACCCCCTCCCACGTATGAGACCCCGGACCTTAGAGGTCAAAGACGTCGGACCGGGACCCTCTTCCCCTACTCTTCGTGTCCGTTGAACGTGGAAGGTCCCCCTTTGGTCATGAAATCTGACGCTCGACCCCACCCTCACCCTCTCTCCCATTGTGAATGGAAGAAGTGACATAGACGGACGTTATCTCGTGGGTCTCTGGGTCCTGACTCGAAGACATAGCACCTCGATTCCCACCCCACTATTTCTTGACCCGGTACCAAGTTGGCGGGGACTGATAGTGATAATAATGTCCTAAACCAAGTAAAAGAATTTACTTACAAAGACGTGAACAGTACGTGGGAATTCTTATTAAAGGTCTCTAAAATTCACTAATAAAACATAGATATAGATATATACATATACATTATGTATATATTAAATTATATAAACAACAACGAATCAACACAGTATGAGAAACATTGGGATACCCGACACCGTCCGCCTAAGAAATGGCTCAGTGTACCCTTTGGGTTAAATTATATATGTCATGTTAGTAAATTATTATACAATGTATTCGTATATATTTTATATACCAAAAATGGTCAATCCATTTTGACCTCTTGTCCTGAAGACTAGAGAAATAAGGGTGTAAGACTTTCAAGATTTGTCGAAAAAAAACCAGAAAGAATTCTATAAAGAGGTCATACAGTTTCCACTTTATAATGCGGATTTAGCAGACGGTGTAGGAGAGAGTAAACGAGGTATAGGGGGTGTGACCACAAGAGAATCGGAGAAGTTATGCTTCTGTTTGTACTATTGAGAGGTCATACCCTCCCAGGAGTCTTTTAATTTTTATCTTGATGGCATACTAGGTCGTTAGGGTGAAGACCTATATACAGATTTCGTTTGCCTTTGATGATAGTGTTTTTTTAAACGTGAGGATACAGGTAACGTTGTAATAAGTGTCGTCGGTTCTATATCTTTGTTGGATTCACAGGTAGTTATCTACTTACTTATTTCTTCTATGATATATATATATACATATATATACTTATAAGTCAAGTCAGCGAGTCAGCATAGGTTGAGAAACGCTGGAGTACTTAGTGTCGTGCGGTCCGGAGGGACAGGTAGTGGTTGAGGGCCTCAAGTGAGTCTGAGTGTAGGTAGCTCAGGCACTACGGTAGTTCGGTAGAGTAGGAGACAGCAGGGGAAGAGGAGGACGGGGGTTAGGGAGGGTCGTAGTCTCAGAAAAGGTTACTCAGTTGAGAAGAGTACTCCACCGGTTTCATGAGTTGGGATTTTCTTCCTTTGAGACAGTAAACGTTACCGTACTTACTTCGGTCTCCTGTTATATTTACTTTATTAGGTCAGTCCCTTTCTACTTACAACATACTATAGTAAATAGACACCTTAGATTTTTGCGTATCTGTCCTCTTACCACTAATGGTTCCGATATTTCACTCACGTTTTACCTTTACGACCAGTTTCCCATGTTTGAAAGTCAATATTCTGTGTTATTCGAGACCTCTGTATTGTATGTTGGACTACTAATATCAATCACATAATGTAGGAACTTTGAATGATTCACTTAACTAGAGTGAACAAGAGTGGTGTGTGTTTTTCTTAATGAGATAGTCCACTACCTGTACACTCAATCGAACTAACGTCTCTAGTACAGTGTTACATATACAAATAGTTTTGTACTACAACATATTGGATTTACACATACTAAAATAAACAATTATATGGAGAGATTTCACCTTCCTTTTTGCGGAGTCGAAGTATCAGTTACTACTTGTACCGGTTACGAAAGTTCTTTATAGGTCAAAGAGTCTTCACCTACTTTGGTCCTTCAAGGGTTGACGTTAAAAAGTTTTCGTCGGTTCCTCAAAGAGTGATAGGAAGATAAACACTGTGATTTGATGTCTGTATAACTATTGAAGGAAGCACCCCCTAGGTCCTATCCCTCTCGAGTCACCGACTGTGGGGAGTTCGAACGTAGGTCGGACGAATTTTAGAATCGGAATTCTGGTAAGTTAGGACGACAAGAGAGTGGGAAGTAGGGGACGGTATCAGTTTTATCTTCAGATGGACCAGTTGAACGAGAATGTGTTTCAGTAGGAGTAGGAAGTTCGGTCAGTAGTCAAGGTCGCTAGAAGTCGGTCTAGGAGTCGTAAAAGTGTCGATCGGACTGAAGTCGGTACACGAACAATCGTAAAAGTCGTAGAAGTCAAGTCAAGTCAACGAGTCAGTATAGACTGAGAAACACTGGGGTACTTAACGTCGTGCGGTCCGGAGGAACAGGTAGTGGTTGAGGGCCTAAAGTGAGTTTGAGTGCAGGTAGTTCAGCCACTACGGTAGGTCGGTAGAGTAGGAGACAGTAGGGGAAGAGGAGGACGGGGGTAGGCAGGTTCGTAGTCTCAGAAAGGTTACTCAGTTGAGAAGAGTACTTCACCGGTCTCGTGACCTCAAAGTCGAAATCGTAGTAAGGAAGGTTTCTTTAGGGTCTCGACTAGAGGAAGTCTTACCTGACCAACCTAGAGGAACGTCACGGTCCCTGAGAGTTCTCAGAAGAGGTTGTGGTGTCAAGTTTTCGTAGTTAAGAAGCCGCGAAGGAGTGTAGGTATGTACTGGCGACGTTTTTGGTATCGGAGCTGATCTGTCTGGAAACAACCGTTTCATTACAGAGACGAAAACTTATACGATAGATCCAACCAGTATTGAAAGGAATGTTCCTCATTCGCAGAAAATTCTCGTAGAATCAGAGGATAAAGTAACATAGGGGTGAAGTTCGGAGTTGGAACTTAGTTAAGGATAAGGACAAAGGAGAGAATGATGTGTCAAACGATTTCACAACGACTTCTTTTGGTGTCTTGACTCACCTAATTACGGTGCCCTGTGCGGACCAAAGTTAAAGTCGACCCCTCAAGGTGGAGGGTCTTCCGTTTCATCGATGTGTTTAATAAACCTTTAAAAGACGTACTCTCTAAGTAAAAAGGAGTAAACAAATAAATAAATTAGTATATATATATATGTATGTATGTATATATATATACATAGTCATATCCGACTACCTACAAATAAAATATGAAACCCAACATTATTTTGTGGTGAAATAAAAAACGAGTCTAACAGAGTCGAAACCGGTAACCTTCAAGAAAGTAAACCGAAGACCCAGGAAAACTGTGTTTTAGGGTAATAATAGTCACACACATACACACACATACGGAGACACACACACATAAACTCATGAAAGAATGTCACCGTGACGTTCTACAAGGTCCGTAATCGACCTTGATTACAAGATCCTGAAGATCTTGTAATAACTTCTTCTTACCATTTTGTCTTGTAGGAACGGAACAAGGGTCAAAATCCCCATTTCGTAAGTCAACGAGTAGTCATCTAAACTACAATCGACATCTAAATAACTTCCATCATGAATAGTCCAACTCATTCAAGAAGAGACAAGGATCAAACGACTCTCAATAATGATTGACCACAACCTATGACGGTTTACGAGGAAGACGTAATTGGTTATGCTAGTGTATTAAAAAGAGAAAATCCGATAACTGTACCACCTAACGTCCCCGAAGAGTCCACCGAGTCACCATTTCTTAGGTGGACGGTTATGTCCTCCACGTTCTCTGTACCCAAACTAGGGACCCAGTCCTTCTAGGTGACCTTCTCCTTTACCGTTGGGTGAGGTCATAAGAACGGACCCTTTAGGGTACCTGTCGTCTCGGAACACCTGATGTAAGGTACCCCAGCGTTTCTCAGTCTGGGTTGACTTGTGTGTGCGTACGTACCACCTAATGTAATTAACTAAAAAAATTACAACCTAGTCGGAATCTATGAACCTGATTCAGGGCGAACCGACACCACACACTAAGAAGGATATGTAATAACCCAAATACGTTTACATCTATTTTTATAGAGAAGGTCATTCCCTAGAATATCAGTTAATCCCTATTTATTCGTCTATATGAGAATTTATATTACGTTTGACCTCGTATAGTTCATAAGATTTTCTTCTCCTTTAAGAGGTCCAAAAATTACCTCCCTTTCTAGTGTAGACCAAACTTCCTCAAGTTTCTGGGACGACACATTTTATACCGATTACGTCTTAGTCTTTAACTCTGGACCCTCTTTGAAAACCTAGTAGATTAAGTTTGGGAAAGGAAAAGAATGTTTACTTCAACATGTAACAGAGAGAGAGTGAGGGATTTATTTCTCTACCTTAGACTAGAGTGAATAGGGTAGAGATACAGTCATTCAAAAGGATACGGAGTGTGTCGGTGGGCGAATTTATCCATTGTATTTAGAACTGAAAATTCATCGGATAAATCTTTTATTCGTACCGACAAGGAAACTTAAAGGAGTAAGGAAATTATTTTTCTTTTGACCTCCGTAATCCATCCATACCTTGACGGATTAAGACGTTAACTCATTGAGTCGGTACAAGAGCCCGAAGTCTGGATACTTTGGTTTGTTTCTTTTGTATTAGGGGAAGACGATGTTAGACATCGAGGGGACAAGGAGGGGCTCCCTTCCTCCACTACGGGACCAACTGCGTCGGTAATGACACACAAGAAACGTGGCTGAACGGAAATTGTACATTCAATCAAGAAAAAAAAGATCTGAACCCGGTTGAAAAAGGGGGTGTTTTTTAAATGTCTCTTTGAATTCAACTTCAAGTGGACACAAATTACAAACGTTAAATTTCTCCACTTCAAGTGAAACGGAATTCCTGTAAAAATTATTCCTTAAAGAATAAGACTCTTTATATACAAATTTCCGACAAGTTTTACTTTTGTCGGACATAGAATGAACGAAATGTCGTAACAACTTTTACCCCAAGAGGGATAGTCTCGACACACGTCATCATCTACCTATAAAGAGTAGAACCATAAAAACTATTTATAGTGGAACTACTATAAAGAGTAGAGTAGGGTAGAGTGTATCTCTTAATTAAAAGGACTTTATCGTTACTATTATGACTTCTACTATTGTTGTTAGCACAGATTATAAATATGAATTGAAATGTTACGTAGGTCATGAAACACCTCTACTAAAATAACTTAGGAGAGTTGGTGGGGGTACTTAATCCTTAACAATAATAGTAGGGGTAAAACCTCTCCCCCATTAAAACGAAATCTATTTATTAAACGGGTTCCACCGTCTCAATCCTTCTCCGATTCGGTTATAAAATCAACGTCATATAGACTGTGTTTCGGAAGTCTAAAACGATGTCACGAGATTATCAGATAACGGTGAATACCAATAGGGAATAGTCGGGTTCAGGAACCTGTCGTTGGTAAAGGGGAGGGATTGTGTGAGTGAGTGAGTGGAGGTACCGGAGACACCGAAGGTCAATAACACTGTAAGTTTAAGGAGGTGTTTAACGGAGGTGATATTGACGAAGGCGTGTACTTGGGAAGTTAGGGCGGTTTCTTCAGTGAAGGACGGGGGCGGGGGTACTTCAAAGTGGATACAAGTTTGTCGAGGCAAGTCGGAGGTACGAGGGGGGTGAAGGGAGTGGGAGCGGAGGAGTGGTGGACAGATGTAAGATCGACCCAGTTACGTTTTCTTTTTGAAAGTTCCTACCTCTCTTCGATCCGTCACCCACCGACTCGGGTTCCACTTTATTTTATTACAAAAGAAAATAACTAAATGGTTACAAACAGAAAAATTAAAGACCTCTCGGAGTTGACGTACGTTTTTACAATTATCCTCAACTTCCAGAGAATAAGTATGTCAAGGTTAGATAAGACGTTTATATTTCGTCACTTTTACTAAACCTACACTTATTAGGAGGGGTTTGGAAATGAATAACTTTGCCTCGTCTCGATTAATGGTCCAACCTCTTAGACGTAGGTGTGTTAAACGACCAGAGTGTTTGTATTAAAAGAAATCTTACTTATCTTTTATAAACGAGAAAATTTTAGACAACACTTACCACCCCGACACAAGAAAGACAGACGACTTTACACCGACGTGGTAAGTGACGATAATGAGGAGTCTCGGTCCCTAAAGATAGGGATGGGGAACGGACAGGTCGTGGCACCCCGAGTCGTATGCAATTTGAGGATAGACATAAGTAGAGTCGCATCACTAGACACACAAGACAACCAGTAACACAGGTGACCCCTTGTAGTCACACTAGTACCATCAGACCCACAAACAGTAAAGAAGGACGTTCTACTGAAGTGTAAGTATAAGTTCAACCCTTCTATTTCTATTGGACAGTGTTGAGTCCCCAAATAAATTGGTGAATTGACAAAAAAATAAAGCGACTCTCACCCTCCTTTAAAAGTAACCTCGACGAGACTTTTCCCCCACCTTGCTTACAAAAAACAGACACTCGGAATCCTTGGTAGACCTTATGTGTACTCTAAGCAAAAGACAGTAACAGAGAGGGTTGGTACTCCGACAACAAGGTCCACACACTTCACGGACATCCCGAATACAAATTATGAACCAAAAGTAATATGGGTTGTCGAACCAGGAAATAAGAGACTCCCTACACAAAAGTTATAGCGTCCTCTAAAGAAATATGGGTTAGTTTACTTAGAAATGTTTGTCGAGTTGACCACATTCCAGAGTCCACCCGAATTCCCTGGATGTGCTTGTTCCAACTACACATCCGGGTCCCCCGTAAGTTTATACCGAAATATAATTGCCGTAAAAACTTAAAGAACAAGACCAAAAGATCTTTTTGTCCGTGAGGAGGAGGACTTTGAGTTGTTCGGTACGATCCCAAGGAACTTTGAATACAACCTTTTCCTTCTTCGTCCCGTGTATACTCTATGTGCCATTTCACTTACTCCTACGACCCCCTCTGTTTCTACTACAGACATCTACGTAAAGATTTTTACCTACTCTAAAAACACAACAAGTCTTAATTGTGTAATAGATAAAATTCTAAATAAAAATATACCTGGTAAAAATTTCAGACATACCTTATAACAAAGACACAATACGAAACGAAAAAAAAACCGGAGTTCCGTACACTCTAGAATCGTAGGACTAGTCCCTACCTTGTACGTGGGGGGAGGTAACCTTCCGTTTCAGAATTGATGACCTGACAGCCCCTTCAAGAGTGTAATAGAAATTCTACCTTCTTTTTTAGTCATTTGTTTTATTTACTTGTATCGATGTATACTGTTATCGGTGTATACTGTTAAGTGGGTATCCACTTATAAACCTCATATTAAAACTCACTTTTCATGGGTCTCTAATGTAGAAAGTACTGTGGAAATTTATTAGGAAAAGTAACACTGTATATTATGTGATTTTTACTTATTTCTCTAGGAAAATATTCAAAATTCTGTTGGTTTGTTTTGATATACGATAATTATTTATGTCAACTCAAATTATATTAATATAAATTTTTTTCTGTTGTTACTTGAGCAAACTTCCACTTTCCGTTCCTGTGTCCTACCCACTCCTAGGGTACACCGACACTCAACAGTAGTAAATTTAAAAGAGAATCTACCACTAAAGTGTTAACAAATAATATAATAACTTTGGTTATTTGACTGTTTACTTGTTATTTGTTTATTCTCGAAAAATGTATAGTGACTATCTTCGGACAATACTTAAATCCTAATACCAATCACGTCAATAGACGTGAACTACAGGTTTTTTATTAAGACTGTTTCCTTTTCTCCTTTCTTTTTATATAAACGGGAAACTCACTATATGAGGTTCGTACCGACGAGGGTATGACGTGATACACAGAAAGGGGGGTCATAACCTGTAATTGATAAGTGGAACGGAAATCTATCAATCTATTGATCTCTTGGTAATGAAGTACCCTTTATCTACCTCTTTGTCACCTTTGTCACAGTCTGAAATAAAAACCCCCGAGGTTTTGGTGACGTCTAACACTAGTGTCGGTACTTAATGAGGAACCTTCTTTTCAATACTGGTTGGATCTGTCGTATAAGTTTTCGTCTCTGTAATGAAACAGTTGTTTCCAGGCGGATCAGTTCCGATACCAAAAAGGACACCAGTACATACCTACACTCTCAACCTGACACTTCTTCCGACTCGCGGTTTCTTGACTACGAAAACTTGACACCACAACCTCTTCTGAGAACTCTCAGGGAACCTGACGTTCCTCTAGGTTGGTCAGGTAAGACTTCCTCTAGTCGGGACCCTAAAGAAACCTTCCTTACTACGATTTCGACTTCGAGGTCANAGGTCATGAAACCGGTGGAGTACGCTTCTCAACTGAGTAACCTTTTCTGAAACTACGACCCTCCCTAATCCCCGTCCTCCTCTTCCCCTACTGTCTCCTACTCTACCGACCTACCGTAGTGCTTGAGCTACCTGTGCTCAGACTCACTTGAGGCCCTCAACCACTACCTGTCCCTCCGGACCGCACGACGCTAAGTACCCCAGCGTTTCTCAGTCT
>SJYO01052474.1:26915377-26927416 GCA_006410555.1 Capra ibex
TTCTCAACTGAGTAACCTTTTCTGAAACTACGACCCTCCCTAACCCCCGTCCTCCTCTTCCCCTACTGTCTCCTACTCTACCGACCTACCGTAGTGCTTGAGCTACCTGCGCTCAGACTCACTTGAGGCCCTCAACCACTACCTGTCCCTCCGGACCGCACGACGCTAAGTACCCCAGCGTTTCTCAGCCTGTGCTGACTCACTGACTTGACTTGACTCTCTTGAGAGTTAAGGTAGTCGTTGGAAACCCTTTGATGGGAGGAGAACGTCGTCTTTTCATGACTCTTTTTTTAAACAAGAGTGTACAAGGTCCGGTTTCGCGGGAGAGGAAAGTCCATCACCTCACTGTCAGGACGATCCTGGGAGTGGTTCGGATATAAGATCCTCTCGAGATCAACTCCACATACAGAGGTGGTAGTCTTTATTCTCTCAATTTTTTTGTTCAACTTTCAGAAGGGACCACCAAGTCACCATCTCTCAGGTACACGGTCACGTCCCCTATGTCCCAACCGAGGACTAGATCCTTCTAAGGTGTACAGTACCCCGTTGATTCGGACACGCGGTGTTGGTGACTCTATCGCGACATCTCGGGTACTCGACGTTGGTGACTACGACTCACAGGGTCTCGGTCATGAGGTGTTTTCTTCGGTGGTGTTACTCTTCGGACGCTTGGTGTCGATCTCTCATCAGGGGTGAACGGAGTTGATCTCTTTCGGACGTATCGTTGTTTCTGGACCGTGTCAGTATTTATCTATTTATGAAATTTTTTTTTCAAAGTTTTAACTATTGAATTCAAAGGTTTGTCTTGTTTGTTGGAAGGAACGGAGGGTGTTTGAAAGATTTACATCTTGAAAATTAGGACTGAATAAAGTGACTAAAAAAATTTAGGTGACAAACGTTCAACCCAAAGGACCCTTTGTCCGACTGAACCTCTATTAACTCTACATAAGAACCCGTATTGGAGATATTTGTACACTCCCTTCACCCTGGTCCGTCTCCCTTTCCAACCTGACGATTGCGTCAGATTCTCTTCGGAGTGGGCTGGGGTGACACACGACACCTCGACCCTAGTCAGAAGTCTCTACAGGACTTACCTCCACTCCCCCGACTCGGAAGGTTACGGGGAAGGGGTCCTCGTCGGGTGTAGGTTTTGACGAAAAGCCCTCCTAAAAGGACAACGGTGAAAGAAAACCCGTGGAGGAGAGGGAGGTTCACTCCTCTCTCACTGTGACGTCGGTGAAAGACAGGGCGCACATATATGACTCGGTTGAGTAGATACTGACGTCGAACGGGAAAACAGCGGAGACAGGAGTCCCGGATTCGATCGTGAACCGATGTGGACACTCGACTTGTCCTTCGTAGTAACGTGATCATTGCCTACAGTGTCCTCAGACCCGGTAACCGACCATGACGATTGACACGGAGACCGGAACGAGTCTGGGGTAGAGATTGCGTGGTGAAGGTAGATCAATGGTGAGTAAGAGAGGACGCCTACGGTACCGGAACGAGGTCTTGACATGTACAGAGTGTAAAGCTAAGAAGGTGTCGTCGAACGGTATTTAGGTGTGTAGAAAAGGTAGTGTCTAAGGAGATCCTGGTATCCCAGACGACCCAATATGTCGGGTCACTGTCCCAACGAACAGGGTGTCGGATTAGGACGGGGTCCCGGGGAATGAAGAGACCCAGAGTAATTTTCGACAGTTGGAAGGTACAGTGAGTCATTTACCAAACCTCGTCGTAAATGTTGACACTTTACACGACAGAGGTCTTGGATTGTACACTATTAGGACCGTATGGAGTCTGGTGATTTTAGAATTTGTTGAAAATGACTACACCAACTCAAGACTCCGAAGAATTCCAAATAAATAAATAACTTTACATAACTTAAAACCGATACGACCTAGAAGCAACGACACTCTCTTTAAGAGATCGACTTCGCTCTCCCTCGATGAGAGATCAACGCCACGTGCCCGACGCGTAAAGCCACCGAAGAGAACGACCGCTCGTGTGTCCGAGGTCCCACTCGTCCGGAGTCATGAACACCGAGGACCCGACATCTCGAGTCCGAGGTAACAACACAGTGAACCCGAATCAACGGGGTTCCGTACACCCCAGGAGGGTCTAGTCCCTAACTTGGACACAATGTTGTCTAACTAAGGTTTATCCTTTTCCTCATACAGTTCCGACATATAACAGTGGGACGAATAAATTGAATGTACGTCTCATGTAGTACTCTTTGCGACCGGACCTTCTTCGTGTTCGACCTTAGTTCTAACGGTTCTCTTTATATTTATTGGAGTCTATACGTCTACTGTAGTGAGAATACCGTCTTTCATTTCTTCTTGATTTCTCGGAGAACTACTTTCACTTTCTTCTCTCGTTTTTTCAACCGAATTTCGCGTTGTAAGTCTTTTGATTCTAGTACCGTAGTCAGGGTAGTGAAGTACCCTTTATCTGCCCCTTTGTCACCTTTGTCACCGACTGAAACAAAAAAACCCCAAGGGTTTAGTGACGTCCACCATTGACGTCGGCACTTTAATTTTCTACGAATAAGGAACCTCCCTTTCAATACTGGTTGGATCTGTCGTATAAGTCTTCGTCTCTGTAATGAAACAGTTATTTCCAGACAGATCAGTTTCGATACCAAAAAGGTCATCAGTACATACCTACACTTTCAACCTGATATTCCTTTCGACTCGTGTCTTCTTAACTACGAAAACTTGACACCACAACCTCTTCTGAGAACTCTCAGGGAACCTGACGTTCCTCTAGGTTGGTCAGGTGGGATTTCCTCTAGTCAGGACCCACAAGTAACCTTCCTGACTACAACTTCGACTTTGAGGTTATAAAACCGGTGGACTACGTTTCTCAACTGAGTCAACTTTTCTGGGACTACAACCCTTTCTAACTTCCGTTCTCTTCCCCTGTTGTCTCCTACTCTAACAACCTACCGTAGTGACTGAGTTACCTGTACTCAAACCCATTTAAGGCCCTCAACTACTACCTGTCCCTCCGAACCGTACGACTTCAAGTACCCCAGCGTTTCTCAGCCTGTACTGACTCACTGACTTGACTTGACTTGAAGGACGTAACTGTCCGTCTAAGCAATGGTGACTCGGCGGTCCCTTCAGGGTATTGCAGATAAAATTTAGAAGACCTTATATCCACGAAATGGGTTTGAAAGTCGTATGATCGATGAAAACGAGGAGACAAAGTTAATAGTACTATTGCAACCACCTCACCGGTTACCGTACGGTGTTCCCTACAGGTCTGGAGGAAGTCTTTTGAAACGTTTGTTAAGGGGTTTCTCCAAAATGATTAAAAAGTGAGGGTGAACCACGATACACCCTCCTAATTAACCAGGTGTAAGAGTAATCTTAAACTATTCCCGTATGAAAAACTGAAATCGGTAAGATTGTCCACCCTATACCATGGAGGAACACCAAAATTAAACCTGAAAGGATTACTAATCGTCCTAAGGGACCACCGAGTCTACCATTTCGTAGATGGACGTTACGTCCTATGGGCCTAGCCCTTCTAAGGGGACCTCTTCCTTTACCGTTGGCTGAGGTCATGAGAACGAATCTTTTAAGGTACCTACCTTCCTCGGACCACCCGGTGTCAGGCACCCCAACGTTTCTCAGCCTGTGCTGACTCAATGAAGTGAAAGTTACTAATCACTAAAAAAAAGGACCGGTACGGTGTGTCGAACACCCCTAGAGTAAAGGGGTGGTCCCTAACTTGGACCCGCGAGTCACTTTCGGGACTCAAGACTGGTGACCTGGTGGTCCCTTAAGGGGATTATTAATTACTAAAATTTGTGAAAAAGAACATTATATCCGATATGGATATATAAGATAATAGTTCACAGACAGGTTCAGAAAACGGGTAAATTTTTTTCCCCCTCTAAAAAAAAAAGAAAAAAACAACCAAACATCATCAACGATTTTTATATCGTTCCGGTACTAAATAAAAATTTTCGTATAGGGGTCTTATGGTACCGGACTGATAAGTAAAAATTTCCACTGAAACTACTCGTCTTGAAAAAAAAAAATTGTTTTAGATTCGATAATAAAAAAGAAAATACTAATTACAAAAACACTAAACTCTTTTGAAAAGGATGATGTTTAAGTACTTCTATATACGGATATAAAAGACGATTTTCGAAATACCTAGATCGAAAATGTAAATCCAGATACTAGATAGATCTCAATTAAAAACACACACCAACGAGTCCCCATCTCCAGGTAAAAGAATGTATACAAATAGGGAAAGGTCTTAGTAAACAATTTTTCTGAAGGAAAAGGGTAACTTAACTGGTATGTACAAAGACCTGACATAAGACAAAGTAACCACATAAGTGACTACGAATCCGGTTAATTTACAAATTATTTACAGAATAAAAATATCGAATATTTCGGTCACTCAGTCCGTCTTATTCAAGAAATGAAACAGGAGGAAAATTTTATACCGAAACCTATAACGTCTAGGAAACGTAAAAGTATATATAAAATCTTAGTCACATATATAAAGACATTTTAAGGAAGGACCTTAAAACTAACCCTAACGTAACGTAAACCTCTCTCTCCTTTATAATACTATAACTCAGGAAGTTAGGTATTTTCCCAATACAGAAAAGTAAACATATACAGAAGAAATTAAAGAAAGTCGTTACGAAAGACAGTTATCAAAGGTTACAACCATATAAAACATAACAAACGACTTAAATAAGGATCAATACACCACAAAAACTACCTGAACGTTTAATATAAAAATTCTTCATTAAAATTTTACAAAACCTAATGTTAGATAAAAACGTAGGACTGGAAAATAAGTTGGTTTAAATAAAATAATCACCAAAATAATCATGAAACCCTTCTATGTCGACCCAAAAGATACACATAAACGTGTAATAAACTCTCATCATCCGAAGAGACTATCGAGTCAACCATTTCTTAAGCGGACGTTACGCTCACTGGACCTAAACAAGGGACCCAACCTTTCTAGGGGACCTCTTCCCTTTCCGATGGGTGAGGTCATAAGACCGGATCTCTTAAGGTACCTGTCAGATACCCCAGTGTCTCAGCTTGTCCTGACTCGTTGAAAGTGAATGACTCTCATCACTACTAATACGAAGGAGGAAAGATCATAAATACGGGAAGTACAAAGAAAAAAAAACGAAACTTTGTAACCGATCTTGAACGTAATGTTATAACTTACCTTCTTCACTCTGGTCTGTAGGACGTTGTAAGGGTCATAATCCCTTTTTCTCCAATCACAAAGTATAATACATACAGTAATCGTAATCGCTATCATAAAATGCCTATAGGAAATAGTTTTCCACCTCTTCCGTTACGGTTGGGTGAGGTAATAAGAACGGACCTTTTAGGGTACCTGCCTGCTCGGACCATCCGACGTCAGGTACCCCAAAGATCCTCAGTCTGTGCTGACTTGCTGAAGTGAAAGGGAAAAGTGAAAGTACGTAACCTCTTCCTTTACCGTTGTGTGAGGTCACAAGAACGGACCTCTTAGGGTCCCTGCCCCCTCGGACCACCCGACGGTAGACACCTCAACGTGTCTCAGCCTGTACTGACTTCGTTGAATCGTCAACCGTCAAATAGTTTTCCTTTAAGGGAATAAAATTTTTTTAAAATTAATAATGACGTCAGTATCAAAGAAATGTTGCAACACAATCAAAAACGACATGTCGTTTCACTTAGTCAATATGTATATGTATATAGGGGAGAAAAAAGGATAAATCCAATGATGTCTCGTGACTCGTCTCAAGGGACACGATTTGTCATCCAAGAGTAATCGATAGACAAAACATGTATCATCGCATATATACAGTCAGGGCCCTAGAGGGTAAAGTGGGGTGAGGAGGAAAGGGAGGAACCACAGGTGTATAAACAAGAGATGAAGACACAGAGATCCTTTAAAGGAAGAGAAAGATCGTACCAATTCTCAAAAATAGTAATTGTGTAAAAAAAAGGTAGACAATTCTATAGTTTATGAAAGAGTGGTAGACAATTATACTGTTATACAAAATAGTAGAGGATTATACGGAAGTTTATCGTAACATAATGGAACACTTTTTCATATTATGTTCACGAACATAAGAAAGAGGACTGTGCACAAGACAATAAGAAAATACGAAATAAAAACATAGTCACAATAGTCAATAACAAAAAGTATTAATTCAGAAAATTCATTTAATATATATATGTGTATATGTAATAAAACAGACAGGGTAGGAGTATAAGTCCCAAGGTGAACTGTCATAAAACGAAACCGGACTCTTTGAAGAGAGTCACAAAGAACATTTCCAGAGGACCTCTGTTTTAAGGAGTCCACCAGTGATTACTCTTACTGAAATAAAGTAGAAGTAAAAACTTCCTATTAAGACGACCTTTATCTTAAAATCCGATCCTTTAAAAAAGAACGTCGTAATTTTTTTAAAAAAAAGTAAGAGAAAACCAGGAAAAGTGATCGAAAAAATAACAAAGACTACTCTTCATTCAGTATTGGGTGTGGTCAACAAACAAACAAACAAAAGGAAAACCGACTAAAAAGTCTAGAAGAGAAATAGAGATAAAAAAAGTCGTCAAATTGAATATGCACATACACACACACACACAAAACATGAACTAAACACCAGTGATTTGACGAACCTGGGTACTAAACTACATAAAATATTAAACTCTCTTTTTAATGGTAACAAAGGAACTCATAAAGAAGACAAGGAGAAGAATGAGAAAATAAAAACCACGAGGTAAATATACATATAAACTGAGGTAAATCTACAAATAACAGGGTCTGCAAATTCTACAAGACAAAATGAAAAGTGGAAAAAAGAGAAACGTAAAATTATACTTATTAAAAATAACTAAATAGAAGTTCAAACCCCGAAGGGATCACCGAGTCACCATTTCTTAGATGGACGTCGCATTCCAGCTCTTCTAGGGGACCTCTTCTTTTACCGTCGAAAGGGGTCATAAGAACGGACCTTTTGGGGTACCTGTCTCCTCGTACCGTCCGATGTCAGGTGCCTCAGTGTTCTCAATCTGAACTAAATCGGTGATTTGGTGGTGGTGGTGGTATAAGTTCAAATGATTAAAAAGAAGACATCATGGGTCACACGACAATTCTGATAAAGAACTTAAGAAAAAATTTTTTAATTTAATTTAATTAAATGAAAATAACTTCGAATCAACTGGTTATAACGAACTTAAGAATTAAAACTAAGTATAAAAAAGTAAAAATCACTAAAATAAATTGAAACAAATGTCAAGGTAGAGAGAAGATTTTAATAGATATATACGTATGTATTACAGAAAATATGATGCAGAAAACTTGTAAATAGTATCAATGAAATTTTAGTAATACAATATTAATACCCTATAAAATACTGGACTCTATAGAGAATTAGACGAAGATAAGTGACAAAAGGAGAGAACCCGTACCTACCATAAAAAAACAAAGAAGAACACAGAATTTATCAAACTAACATACCAGTCTATAATGTATGTACAATTCTCTTATCATCTGTAATTTCATTTACTATATTACTAGGGTAGAAAAGACCGTCCGATGACCATATTTTGTGATTCCATTAGAGTAGACATTGACTTGACTTAGAATTGAAACAACGTTGAAATGCAAGTTAAGTGGAGACCAAATTTATAAAACCCCCCGTTGTAGTCTTGAAAAGAAGTCGTCACGAAGCAAGGACTTTCTTTTCACTTTCACAATTAGTGAGTCAGCACAGGTTGAGAAACACCGAGGTGCCCGACATCGGGTGGTCCGAGGAGACAGGTACCCCTAAGAGGTCCATTCTTAATGACCTCAGTCATTGGTAAGGGAAGAGGTCCCCTAGAAGGGTTGGGTCCCTAGTTTACACCCAGAGGACGAAACGTCCGTCTAAGAAATGGAGACTCAGTGGTTCCATCGGGGAAAATGGTTTATAGACCTCTAGAAACACGAGATTTCGGATCAACGACCCAAAAGTCCAACAACTTCCCAACAAGTCCCCCATAAAGAGAACCGAGGGGACGTACATTGGTTAGAAAAACACATAGTAGGGAGACATGACCCACCTTTGGACATCCTTTTAACCCCATCCGTGTCTGAGTGAGAACCGAACCCTAGGAGTCCCAAGGTTAGGTGTGCACGACGATGGTCTTCGAACAACTTCCAAGTTAACCAGTGAGAAATGGTGACGGTCCCCACGGAAGGTGGAGAAGGGAGACGAGACGTTCTCTACCTTCTTTGAGTAATGATACAAAAAATCAAATGAAGCCAAAGAAACACAGCAGTCGAGAGACCAACAATTTATTTCGGTACTAAATCACAGCACTATTTATTTTGGACTAAATCACAGTACCGAAAAAGAGTAACGACAAAAAAACGTCTTCCAATCGAAAAAGTCGACCAACTGTTATCACAACCTTGTCACCAGAGAACAATGAAGGACATAAGAGTGACGTTCACCTTCAGAGAACGAAAAACAGGTGGTACAGTCGTTCTTTTTCCCTTCTAAGTCTTCGAAGATGTACCACAAGAAGAGACGTTAGTAAAAATAGGATGTACAGTTTCTTAATGACATAATCAAGACACACACGACACGATTCAGCGAAGTCAACACAGACTGAGAAACACGGGGGCACCTGACATCGGGTGGTCCGAGGAGATAGGTACCTGAAACAGGTCCGTTCTTGTGACCTCACCCATCGGAAAGGGAGGAGGTCCTCTAGAAGGACCGGTTCCCTAGTTTGGGTACAGAGAACTCGTAGGACGCAACCGTCCGTCGAAGAAATGGTGGGGCGGTGAGATCGTTGACCCTAGATTATCGTGAAGTCCAGAGGCTTCTAGTCGAAGTTGGGTCTGGTAAGCAGGTTCTCAGGATCTTTTTTTGCTTTATTGTTTGAAACGTAAGAGGGAAGAGTCATTTGTTAATGGGTTTATTGACCGATATCCTGGGAAACCCCTTCCTAACCTCCTTAATAATAGCACATATGAACGGTCTTAAAACGTTCCGAGAAAGAGTGTCGTGAAGAGAGACAGACAGAGACCTGATGTAATAAAAGAGTGAGAAAGTTTACTGCTATTTTACCTTTCAACGTCCCGTGGTTCTCTACGTTGTAAGATTTCTCAAAAAGTTAGGTAAAGAAAGGACAGTTTATCCTATGATTCGTTACGACTCTACAAATTGACGACGAAGGTCAGAAAACGAATTTCCACCCTAAGACGTTAATAACTTCCTAAGACTCGGTACTCTACTGTAATAGAGGAGTCTTAACATCTACTTGATGTTCGCCTCCAAGAACTTTGAAGGTCAACTCGGAGACTACACAACTTCATAACAGAGGGTTTCCTCACTAATACTAGACAAAAACAATTGAAAGAGACCCTACAGTTTAAGGTCGTTTACAGAATACATTGGACCTTAGATTAGTAGTGAGTAATAAAAACTATGAAAGATAATTTGATTTACGATTTCCCTTTCAAAGAGGGGTAACAGGTCTTCTTTGTGGTTCTGATCCAAACGTATCAAAGATTTGTTCGTCCCTGAATACTATCTTTTAAACGTTTATAATATACAAGAAAAGGAAACGACGTTATATGTCGGATAGAAGACCCTTCACTTTCACAATCAGTGAATCAGCACAGTCTGAGAAACACTGGGACACCTGACCCGAGGAGACAGGTACCTTAAGAGGTCCGTTCTTGTGACCTCTCCCGTCGGTAAAGGAAGAAGTCCCCTAGAAGGGCTGGGTCCCTAACTTGGGTCCAGAGGACGTAACGTCCGTCTAAGAAATGGTAGACTCGGCGATCCCTTCGGGTAGAAGACCCTTTTCTCGGGTGTTTCTCGTTACCTAGGATCAAGGTCAGGGTTAGACAATTCAGGTAGAGGAGGAGAACTCACTTTACATCAATAAATAACGAATGACTGTCTATAAGTAACTTACGGATGTTAGTGAGTACGTAACAGGGTCTATAACCTTTATACAACCAATTTCTTCTACTTTGGGGACTAAAGTACCTCTAAGGTAAGATTGCTCCCCTCCATCATTTTTTATTTAATACACTTTACGTCAATTTACAATGGCTCTTTTTATTTCCTTCCTGCTTCCCTTTACGAAGACCTAACCTCAACCATCACCAAAATTAAAAAAAATTAATTAAATAAATAAACTAACGTGACCCAGGATGGATCAGGGGTGTACGACCCAGAAGTAACACCAGGGCCTGAGAGATCATCATACACGCTTGAATCAAGGGGTGGGTCCCTGACTCGGGTACAGGCGACGTAACGTTCCGTCTGAGAATTGGTACCCTGGTGGTCCCTACCGGGACCACAATTAAAATTGATTCCGTCAATCCTTTCCGGAGAAAAATTTGCTAATGTAATTTCCACGAACACCCTCCTATGGTTTTTAGACTTTCGGGTGCTTACCCGTAAAAAAGACTCGTAGAGGGTGTTGTGGATTCAATCGTCGTTTAACCCTGGTTTTAGGTCCATACTCTTAAGAGACAAGGGACGAAATAAGGTAATACACTGTGACAATGTTCCTGAGTATTCCCTAAGTGACTTCGTAACAAAGTTCGTTACACTTCATCGACACTCGACAACCGTTTGTCCTCACCGTTTGTTTAATCGGATTGTTCAGGAATAACTAATGGATGACAAGTCTCTTCTAGTGGTGAAGGGATCCCTAGAGTCTCCTTACGTGTGACCTAAAAGACGGAGGTTCTTCGACTGTCGTACCCGACCCCCGCCCCGATTCCGCGTTTGTTTATTTCGACTACAAGACTCCTATGTTAGACTTGTCACGTCTGCGGCTTCCTGTTGATTCCTACGAGAATCCCGTCTCAGAAAACGGTTTTAAGTTTACTGAAAGAAGTGTCCGAACGACACTTATTTCTTTTAAGACGAGGAAGTACCAGGAAAGTCGGAGTGAGTACGTGTACCTAATAGTATGACAGTTGTCGCATTAGATTATTCTTCCTACCGTGAGATAACAGAAAACAATCGACCGACTTTGGGTTCCTGACACCAATAACTTATGTCTTCCCGTCTGTCTACCTTCGAAGTTCGACGGGATATTAACGTCTCATCGGAATAGAAACTCTTAGGAAAGGTCTTGTCGTGATAATGGACACCAATTCAACCTACCATGGAAGATATCATTATACCTTATCTGGATGACTACTTCAAATTAACAATGGTTAATCTAATCGTCCTTTTGAATATAGTCTGTGGTACTGAATAGATTAACCTGATGTCTTCACTTCGACAGTATAAGTCCTATTTTTTATCAACAAAATTTACGGTCAAAAATGTAACATACTTTTTTATCACCGACCTTTGACCGTAATATAACGGAGGAATACGACACTGTTAACACACCTTTCATTTGTTCGTTGACCTTTCCCACAATTTTTCATCAAAACTATTTTTCATCTTTTTAAGTCTTTCAGATTCTCCCTTTACCGTTGAGTGAGGTCACAAGAACAGACCTCTTAGGACCCCTGCCGCCTCGGACTACCCGACGGTAGATACCCCAGCGTGTCTCAGCCTGTGCTGACTTCGCTGAATCGTCGTCGTCGTCGTACGAAGTAAGGTAACGACTGAAACACAAGTAAAGGGGTTTGTAATAACTGACCTCTGTAAAGTCATAAGTGAATGTATTGTTTAGTGACTGGTGTCCGTAATCAAAGACGTTTTTAGGGGGTCAGTTATTACACAATTGTATTTTATTTGAGACGATGAGAGAGAGAGAGAGAGAGAGAGAGATATATATATATATATATATATATTATCTATAACATAGATAATAAAAGGGTATAATGTGTAAGAATTAACCCTCTAAACACCAGATGATCCAAAAGAACAATAACTTCACAATAATTCCCAGACGGAAATCCTTAAACTTAATTAATTGAGGAGTTATAAACTTTCAGAAGATTTGTGAAATTCACAGTCAATTTCAATCCTTATCATAACAACCTAAAAATAACCTTTGAAGTAATTTTAAC